>BMAW01059208.1:90520-260387 GCA_019974015.1 Nephila pilipes | reverse complement strand
AGAGGTGTATGCTTGCAACGGCTCGTCAATTTATTTGACTCCACGACAGAATTTCTGAACGAAATAAATCCTGTTCTAAGCAATGAACTCCAAAACAATAAAAACCATATTTTTTATTTAGCAGACTTATTTGGAAAATTTAATGACGTTCAAACAAAACTGCAAGGAAAAGATGTAACAATTATCCAAGTTCGGACAATACTGTTAGGCTTCCAAGTAAAATTAAATTTATTTAGATCTTCATTGCTACGTAAGGATTATAAGTATTTTTCAAATCTGCAACAATTAAAAATAAAAGAAGAAGACTTGGAAATATATACAAATCATCTTCAAAAATTAAGCGACGATTTTAAACTGCGCTTTGTTGATTTGGAAAACATCGACATCCCTGAATTATTGCGCCATTTTCGGCGCAAATTGATAATGTCGACATCAACATACAAGATGAGCTTGCTGAACTATTGTCCAATCTTGAAGCAAAAACGTTTATTAAAAATTTGACAATACATAAATTTTGGACTAATATAAATATAAAGCAAAAATATGTGAAACTTTACAAAATGGCTCAGCCATTTATGCTGGCGTTTCCAAGTTCGTATATGGTTGAAGCCGGTTTCAGTCACGTTAATTCAATTTTAACTAAAAACAGAAATAAATTAAATGTGGAGCTTCGAGGGGATTTACGGTTAAAATTGACTAATTTCGAACCCAATATAGCGAACCTTGCCAAGAAACACCAGGCACACTCATCTCATTAAGAAGTAAAAAATCTGTAGCTACTTTACTTACTGTTTCTGATTTATTAAATATTTAGACTAATATATAGTTTTATTTTAATTACCTGAAAATTACCTTTGTGGGGGTCTATGGAGATTTCGAAAAATTATATAGGGGGCGATGATCAAAAAAGTTTGGCGACCCCTGCTCTAAACGATCACTTGGTGGTAATGCTTTATTATTTGTTAGAAGCGAATTGAATATTACATCATACCAGGAATTAAAACGTGTGTTGATAGATGAATTCGAGGTCACTATTAATTCAGCCCAACTGCATAAAATATTGAGTAAGCGTAAAATGAAAGAATCTGAATCTATACAGGCATATTATTTTTTAATGAAAGAGTTGGGTAATCGAGTTAGAATTGAAGATACCGCTTTAATGCAATATATTATACGAGGAATTAACAATAGAAATGAAAATAAATTAGTTTTGTATGATTGCAAAGATTTACGTGAATTTCGCAAAAAACTAAAGATTTACGTGGTTATTAAAAATGATTTTATGAGAGAAAAAAGTAAATATAATCTTAGTAAAGTAAAACAAAAACCAGATAATTTTGTGAATCATAAACGATCAATTAATTATGATCAGAGTACTAAATTTTGTTTTAATTGTGATGGTAAAGGACATTTATCTGAATTTTGTACACCTAAGAAAAAAGGTTTAAAATGTTTCAAATGTCAAAACTTTGGGCATAAGGCGTCTGAATGTTCGGAATTAAATACGGAAACCAAACCCAATGATAACGTAGAATCTTTCAATATTGCGAAGCAAACATATCTGTTCAAAATGGTTCGTTTCGGTAAATTAAATACTAATTCGTTGATAGATACTGGAAGTCAAGCTACTTTAATTTCTAAAAATATATTTGAAAAGTTAAATATTTGTGAATTGAATCGGTGTTATTCAATTTTTTGGGGATTAGGAGATTGTAAAATAAAGCTCATAGGTACATTTACGGCAGAGATACAAATAGATAACTTTAATTGTACTTCTGACATAAGCGGTATTGAAAATGGTATGTTACCGCATAATGCTATTATAAGACTTGATGTAATTTTGCAAGGTAAAGTTCTAATAAATGAAAATGGATTTACATTAAGTCTCTGTGTGCAGAAAGCGATATTTTAACGGTTTTGCCAGTTAATGTTAATTGCGATGAAATTGAAGAAAATATAGGTTATAATATTTCAAAATCCATTTACGATGAAGTGCGTCAATCTATATTAAATTACCATCCGAAGAAGATTAAATCAACTAACATAGAATTAAATATTTGAACTAAAAATAATGAACCTATGTATCAACGACCGCAACATTTACCTTTTTCGGAAAATAAGTTTGTTGACGGTAAAGAAGAAATAGTTGTGCCTGAAAGTATGCAAAATGAAATAATTAAAAATGCTCTTGAAAAGGGACATATGGAAGTTAAAAATACAGAGAAACACTTAGAAGGTAATTACTTTATTCTTAAATTGAAAGACCAATAGCTGATTGTGTGCATTGTATTCCAGTGAAACGTAAAAAAGGAAAGTCGAAAGGATTTCAAGAAGATGATCGATGTGATACTTATGTAAAGGTAAATCATAAAGATGATTTACCTTTACATAAGTATCACATCGATCACCAAGGATCATTTGGAAGCTCTACAAAAATTATAAATCATTATCGGATTACAACTTGTGCAGAATTTATAAGAAGATGGTGTGTGACATAAACTATCCAATTATTCTTCATTTATTTCACTCTGAATCCACCAATTATGACTTTTTCCCTACTATTTTCCCCCAAACATGACTGAATTTATCTTTTTTTTGAAAACGATGAAAAAAAAAAAAAAGAGAAGAGAAGAGTGAAGCGCATCACAAAGCAAGACGATGATACTTCACAAACGATAGTGTTTTCCGAAGACAATCATGTTCCAAGATTGATAAATACTGTTAGATATCAACTTGTTACTGCTTTTGAATTTTCTCTTTTCAGCTTTTTTTTTTAGGTTTAGACGATCTTTCTTTTGTTAGAGTCAAGAAGCCGAGGTCATCTTCTTCCAGGAGGGCCGAGTGTCGGTTTGTAGAAGAAACACCAGATAATAGAGGGCGCTGTCTCTACTACTGAAGGGAGCCCGCTTTTGAAGGAAAGTCGACTATAGTCATCGAAACGAGGAAGACGCCTTTGTTGATGATTCAAGACGATTTATAATTTAAGACGCTGAAGAAGATTGTTTTAATTTTGTTAAATGTTTTTGTGAAATGTCTTGTCTAGTGTGTGAATTAACTAAGTGTTTATGTGAAACCTCAATATTAAATGTGTGTGTGCTAATTCAAAGTTTGATTCTTTAATTAGAATAATTAGTAACATCAGCCATTAATATAAAATATTCTTCTTCTTGAATGAGGTCATGCATCCCGATTTGTATTATTTTTCCTTTTCATTTAACACAGAGAAATATCAAATTTTATTTTACACTAGAATATTAAACTACAATAGATGAGAAATTTCCGGACCATAATTCCATATTTTTGAAGTAAAAATTAATAGTGAACTTTACAACATTTAATTGTGTTTTTAAAAGGTTTACGTTTATTAAAAAAAATTATTAAATTCATTATTAAAAATAATTTATAGTTTAATTTAATAGTTCTACGGGTTTTTTTATAAGTTTTATTGATGTCATAAATATAAATCTTGCCGTACACACTGTAATTAATACAGACTACATTTTCTTTTTATTTTCAGTTAAAAAAGTAACATATTTATTTTTATTCGTCATAATTTTAAGCTTAATTTCATTTATTACACTTATTTTATTTTAATATTACAATTTTTTAATGTCGAAAAATTTAACGTGTTCTATGCTAGGACTTTGCGTCAATGCTAGGAAATGTTTTTAAGTATTTATTTTAAATACAAACATTAATGATAATATCGTTTTCATTATCAAAGATAAAGCTGATATGTTTTACTTTTAACCAAACGATTCCGAAACAAAATTATTTCATTATTATTGGTATGAAGATAACCACAAATTATTAAAAATCAATAGTAGTTGGCAATAATATTCAATTAAAATGCTTGAGGAAAAAGAATGTTTCCAATACATGTTTTATGAAAATTTATTATTTAAATTGTATCAAAATTGTATTGTATTTCCGTCAGTTAAATTATTTTTATTTTGTGTAAATATATACATTTGGAATTTTCTGGGTATTTCAAAATATGTATACATTTTAATTAGCCATCCAAAAGGCTATTGTTTTAGTTGGTTCCTGTTAGGCATACCAGGACAATTTTTTATCGTTTGCTTCAATTTTAAATACATTTAGCTTAAATTTATTCAATTTAATAATTTATCATTTGCTTTCATTTAATTACATGTAACTGATATAATATTCAATTTAATAATTTAGCGTTTGCTTTATTTTTTATTACATTTAGTTTAAATATATTCCTTTTAATAATTAATCGTTTCCTTTAATTTTAATATCGGAAAAGTTTACTATTGTCCATTTCTCTATATTTTATCGTTTACTTTAATTCTTATATTTAGTTGAGTAATTTAATAATAATTATGAAAAAAAAAAGCGCATCTTAGATAGCTAAATCTGTTTTCTTTTCAAAACTTTACATAGAACTTTTTTTTAATTATTTCTTTTTGGTTCTTTATAAATCTTAATTTTACGTTTTAATTTTATCTGCAGAATATAGTTATAAAGGGAATTTTTTTTTAAAAAAAATGGGGGGGGGGAAAGGATTTTAACGCAAGGGATGTATTTTTGCAAAAAGCGATCAGTCGTAATCTTAATCTTGTGTATAAACTTTCTTGTTTCTTCAAACAAAATTTCTATTAATGCTTTTGAAGTATATAGAATGAGAAAAAAAAACTTACATTTAATACCTAACTGTTTAATTATTATAGCATCGAATGATGGCTGTAGTATTCCCATTCTCTCCGGGTAATGGTTCAGAAGCATCCGCTGATGATAATACTACCCGTAAGGTGGAACAAAGAGAGTTTTGTGACGAGTTAGTTGAAGGTTTTGGTAGCATGGAAACAGTAATTGTAGACATCCTTGGGAGTGCTACAAGCCCTTTTGTTCTTAAAATAAAGTTTTTGTTATGTTTTAAATGTCATGATTCATTTCACAATATCTCGAACCATAAGCAAACACTTCACTTGTGAAATGTTTCGTATTTTATTGTTCGATTTATAATATCGCATATAATTTTTACATTTCGCAGATCACCATTGTATTTTAACTTTACGTGTAATTTTCACCTAATGTGAAGAAGACGTCAAGAGTATGATGATCTGAAGGAAAGAAAATGTGAAACGTATAAAAGCTACTGTGATCTCTTACATTTCAGTGCCTTATGAAATTGCATACTTTGATATGATGTAATACTCTTAAATATTATTTGATACGATGCAGTTGTTTGCTGAATTACATGAGCCGTTTTACTGGATTTGAGTAATTCTTAAGGATGGAGAAGAATTGAATAAAATTTAAAGTCCTGCTAAATTCATTCATCGATGGTCGAATAGAATCCTCAATTCCTGCCGTCGAAATCACAAAGTTATAATGGTAGTTAGCTTTAAAATATTTAAAGAAAATAGCAACTAATGAAAATACCTGATAGAATTAAAGTTTAAATTAGACTAAAAAATTACAAAAGGTCACATCGTACATAGCAAAAGTTAAAAACCCATGTTTCATTCCACACCTCTATTAGTCGAATATCATATCGTTTAGCGAATATTTACATTTTCGGTGGAATACTGCTCAGTTTGGTGAAATTTTACTGGTTAGCACAAATGGTTGAAATGATTTTAAATACATATCGAAAATAGATTTATATCTATTTTTTGTGAAGAGTTTTAGTATTTTTTTTAGATGCCGTCACTGTTGCTTCCAGATTTGCTGCACATAACTAGTTTTTTGACAGAATTCATCGCGTTATATTAATATTTGCAGTTTACGCGTGATGGTGCCATTGCCACCTATGCTTTTGCTATACAAAACCAGTTTTGTGGTGGAACTCTTAGTAACAGATTATATAATTTTGAGTTCTCTTCATGCAGAGCAATAATTGTAATTAGTTTTATCTTATACGAAACAAACAATGAAACACATAATAGTCTGCCGTATGATTAATGAAATTGAAACTGCCATCGAAAGTTGGATACTTTACAATTTGCTGCTCCTTACCAAGAAATAACTTGGTTCATGCTCATAATTTTGAATGTTTCGTTTAGGACTTGCAGAGGTTGAAAAAGTTTGCTTGATTAATTCAATAGAATAATAACTTTTTTAATAATTATTGTTAGTTAAGCATATTTTGAAAACTATTTTTTAATTAGATACTCGTTCGCTCGTAGAATGACTTTTTTTTGCATCAACGAGCATTATTTTCGCTTTAGAACACCTTAAAGGATTAATTTGATTGATTGATGATTAAATGAATAGTTTGATTAATCGATCAATTGCTAAAGGATTAGTTTGATTCTAATGAACTGATTTTTCTTCGAATAATCAGTACATTGAAACTAATGGTATATAATGTAATAAATGGTTAGTTGAGAGTATTGGTTGATATTAATTAATAGAAAAACTATACGTTGGGGCCAGTTGATAAAATTATTAGCTAAATTATATCGTACGAGAATCATTTAAGTAGAATCATGCTTATGAACTAGAAGGGTTTTCAGAACAATTGAAATTTAAACTGAAACAAGCTTGTTCATTTCAATCAACTCGTAGAAACCTGACTGAATTAAAATGAATTAAATGCTCAAATTATTTGAGTTAAGGAACTTCAAGAACGTAATATTTCTGGTAAAATAAAACTGCAAAATAAAATTAAATAAATTTGAACTGTGTTAGTAGTATTGTTAGACAAACTCATATTGAAACAAACCCATCCTAGAATTTACATATAATTCTTGAAATACAAATTCAATTATCTAAATTAGCACTTTAAAAATATTTCGAAGTACATTAAGAATATTTGGAATTTTGCAACAGTTAACTTGAGATATAATATTTACCTCTTTTTATAGTTTTGCTTAATGTCTTGCTTAGAATGAAAAGCACTAACATGTATCAACAAATCTGCTATATCAAAAGAAAATTACAGTAAAGCATTTAAATTAATCAGCAAAATATCCTGTCCAGCAAAATTCTTTGAACTTTATGTAATGTGCATATAAAATGTCCGACGTTGATACGCTTCTTATAATCTTTGAGAGGCCTGCAGCATAAATTTAAGGCATACTTCTTCTGAATTGAAAAGAGTTTTGGAGTTAGAGAATTTCAGAATTAAAAATCCTTATATAAATTATATATCATTATTATTATACTTATAAATTAAGTGATTCTTAATAATTTTAGTAGATCAATACAATGTATCTATTAAAGGAATCGATTAAAATAGTTGTGTAAACCAGATATGACGGAATTAGAGATAAATAATAGAGAAATTACTTGTGGACAAATAGAGAGAAAAACTTTTTTTGCAATTTCCCTCTATCTATAATTTCAAAACACCTCTATCCAGAGAAACTTAGAAATAGATGATATGATATCGACTTAAGGAAACAAAAAAAAATCTAAATTCTTATGAACCTAACCGTAATTAAGGAATTGCCGGAAAGACGAAAAATAAACATTCGAGCTCCATGGCACCGAAATAACTATTTAGAAAACCAATTAAACTCTTATATCCACTTGAACTTGAACTGTGCGCATAATGTTTTTTTCCCTTGCTTTTCTGATTCAGTTTGATATACTTTTGCTGACAAATATTATTTGAGGATCATTGTGGTTTAATTTCAAAAACATATGTCAAATTTGTACTATATATTCCCTTATTCTTATTTAGTTGCTATCGTTACATGCAGTTATGTTTCACTTGAAATGAAGAACTTTCCGAATATTTCAGTGAAGAGATTGCTCGCCGGATTTTTATTTAATCAAGGATATTCTGATTAATATCGTACTTAAAAATACTATACTTGGAAATGTTCTACTACTATTATAAATAAAAGGTAACATTTCCTCAAAAAAGGACATTTGGCTACATTCCTGGCATTTTTTAGCTCTGTTATTCGTATTCAAACCTAAGTTTATGTTCTTGGATGTTTTAATATATGTTTGTTTATTTTTAAAATGATTAATTTCCACTATGCCACTAGAAATATTCTTGTCATAGCGACATAAAATGAAGTTATATTATGTTTGTCATCCATTGTTGGCCTTTGTTTACCAACGTTTCCACCAGCCTGTTTTTTTTTTTTTTTTTTTTTTTTGTGAGTTCATTAAAAATCCGCTTAAAACACGCAATAGGCCTCGAAATTTTAATCCCGATGTAGATGGTAAGGTCGACACTCAGCTAACACCCAACTCTCTACATTCAAGCAAATCTATTACTGGGCAAACTTTGTTCCACATTTTCTTTGTTTTTTGCACATTTCATTCGCACCAAAATATATTTTAGCAGAATTAATGGTTCTGGTCATCTCTCATTTGAAATTAGAAATATAAACGGACGGTTTGCTGCTTAAGTTTAACACAGAAATCAAAAGAGTTCCTCCTAGTTTATTTATTTATTTCTTATTTGAAGAGAACAGTTTCCAAATTTTTTATAGTTTATTTATGATAGGAATGTAATTATAAATAACTGTTTGCATCTTGCTCTTTAAAAAGACATCAGCTGGGATGCTTCATAACTTTTGATTTTTTTCCCCTCCACCCTTCCATAGTTATCTAGGACCGTCTTCGATAATTTTAATGAGTAGACCTTGTGCGACGTTTATTAAACCAATCAAATTGCATCTCTTTGAGCATGCGTAGTTTTCCAAGTAAAGCTCGCTGTAAACACTCGTCAATAAGAATAATAATGGAAAAGTACTGTGACGTGTCTCGGTTTCTGTTTTTCTCAATAAATGTTTTGCTTCTCTTAAATCAGGTATTTCTTACCAAACTTGAAATAATACAGAACAAAATATATTTGTTATTAGTTTTATATGAGCTGCATTTGTCTGTTTAATTGCTATTTAAATGGTGTTGATGGTGGGGTACAATGAAGAAAATTGTATAACTTTCTTTTAACAAATAAGTTTTTCGATTCTTATTATTTTAACATTTGAATAGCTTTTTGTAACTTTAATAAATGTTTTTTAAGTTACCATTATGAGAAAACCGATATTGTAAACATTTGACATCTTAGTGTTGTTTCCTTTAGATGCTTTCATTTGTAAACAAAGATGCAATTTACTTCACAAAATAGAAATATTACTTTCAAAAATTGTTAATAGATTGCCTATAGATGTAATTATAATGAAGTGCTATTGTTGACAATAAATTTCTACGAATTCAGTTGGTTTCACTTTCACACTGTAGACATGTTGCAATGTTTCTGAATTGGAACCGATCCCCCCTCCCCCCAGTGTAAACAATATCATTAATCAGCGGCAATAAATTTAATTATATATTTTCTTTTAAATTTAAGTTCTTAATTTTGAAAAAAAAAATTGCAAACATTAAAATGTTCAAAAACTCTTATCACTACCAATATATTCTATGATCTTTCATGGAATAAAATTTGCATCTTTTTTTTTTTATGTAAAGTATATCTACAAATATCTCCTCAAATTTTAAAGAGTGGTATGTATTCAATTATGTAGTTTGGGCTTATTATTTGGTATTTTTAAAACTTGTTTTGAAATCTGATTTTTTTTGAAAAATTTTATTAAGAGTTCATTTTATCTCTTTATAGCCAAGCTATTTGTAGCTTACTTTAAAAAGAATAATTAGGAGTAAAGAACTAATAAAATGATGCAAAATATTATTTTTATTTTGAATGACATTTTTTTCCAAGATGAAGTTTTTAATATTTTACGTTTTAAAAAGATTTTTGTTTGGAAAAATATGTGTTGATATAGAAGATGCTGGACAGTGAAAAGTAAAGATGTTTTTATAAAATTAATTTGTTGCCAAATCACACACATATATTCATAGATAATTGCAAAAGGAATATTTTAAAATGATTTATCAGAATGTAAATAATTGTAGTGCATGATTAACATTTCAGTAAAGTTGAATGCAAATTTGATAAAATTCTCAGTAAAGTATTGACATTTTGAAAGCATGGTGTTAATAAAGTGTAAAATATTTTTATCTTATGCCTTATTAAAGTGTTAAGGTGAAAAGAATAATAAACTTTAGTTTTTGACACTGTTATGTGTTGACATTTATTTCTCTCTTTGAAAATGTTTGGAATATATATTTTAATTAAGAACTTTTTAATTATCTATTAGATTGAATGTGTCAAAATGTGTATAAAGAGAAATTTAATGGTGTAATCATTTTGTTCAGTCTTATATATTATTTTTGTAATCTTATGATTTAAAAGTTTTTCATTTTTAACGATACAAATAATTTTTATCTATTCGAAAGATTGTTTCTTTTGTTAAAATGTATGAATATTTAATTCTTTCTCGTTACCTGATCTTTTGTTTGCTTTCATTTTAGGTATCTGCATATTATTGTAATCATGACTTGTAAGTATTTTGTTACAAATATATATATATATATATTAATTTAAACTTGTATATCATTTTTAAATTGCTATAAATGTAGTAAAAAACCAAGATTTTTTTTTTAAAAAAAAAAATTTTTTTGTTAAGTTTTACAGTTTTTTTTTTTTTTTTTTTTTGTCTAGGTGTCGCGAAGACCAATACTGCTGTGGTGATAACCTCTGCTGTGACTATGTTTATTCTCCATGGTACTTCTGGTGAGTTGTATGAAATAATTGCAGACATCTTGTCATATACATTGATAAATAATGATTTGATACTTTAATTTTATTTAATTAATTACTAATTTTATTGTTGTAATCTTGTGCAATTTGTTTAGTAGCCTGACAAAAAAAAATTCAACTTTGTTGCCTGAGGATTTTAGATTTTAAACTCAATTTTGCCAAAGACTATAGTGTGAAAAATGTTGCTTTATATTGAATAAATTTAATCTAATTTCAAATTCTCGTGGTTATAATGTGCAATTTTAAGAGAGCTCAAGATTGTCTGTTGTCATCTGATAGTGATTCAAAACATGACATTTATAACCTCTCTTATTGTGACATTAATTGTATCAATCAAATGCAATTAGCATTTCTTATGATGTTACAAAAATATCAGTAGATTAGCACATTAATCTTAATTTCTGTCGAGAATTAATGAATGCATAAAATTTAATTTTTTTTTTATATAAATCTACTTATAAAATGTTTTAGTTAGTTTTATTTGAAGAAAGTTGATTATTTTTTTCTTAGTATTTTTATTCAATCCTTATTAACTGTATTTTTAATAATATGAAAAAAAATCTGTTCATCCAGGACTTAAAAATGAAATTTTCATTTCAGAACTTTTGTAAATTTTTTGCTACTTTCTTTCTCATTTACAAAATAATTTGAATCTCTACTAAATTATTGAGGATTACTTATGGTTAAATACTTATTTATATTCTACTTCATTTACTTTATATTATCACACTTGTAATTTTAATTAAATAATTTTTGTAACAGTATTTTTATTATAGTTTGAAGCTTAAAAATGTTCACATGTATTAATAATAAATAACAAGATTTCAAAAACAAAAAAATTGCTTCTTTCTAATGCAGTCATTAGTCCCCCCCCCCTTAATATCATTATTCATTTAATTACATTTATGTTAGATGAATGCAATTAAGTAAATGAAAAATGAAAAAATATTGAGTTACAAAATTTATCTTGTTAATTCTAAAGTATCTTATATAATATACAAGTTATATATATGTGTGTGTGTGTTTCTAATAATAAAACACCACTATTATAATTCACAAAATATTACATTATAAACAAATTAATGAAATTAATCATAAAATCATTACATTAATGTCTAAGAAACTGCATAATGAAAGAAATCATTAAAAAACTAATGTAAAATTAATATAACTAATACAAAATTGTTATAATTAAGTAAACAAACTTAATTAAAACTTAGAAATAAAAATCTATTAAGTTATTGAAAACTTATAAGAGAAAACCTTGTGAAAGGAAGGCAAAAATTTAGAATAATGGAAATAATGTAATTAATACTATCCCATGCTTTGGAATGGAATAATGTGTGTTTGGAGATTTGTATATGTGTGTGTGTTTGTATCATAAGACTGATTAACCTTTTATGATTTATTTGTTAAGCTTTGATTGACATTGAATGCATACAATTTGCAATATTCTTGGTATTTGTCAATTATACAAACAAAATTATTTGAGGCACTTCCAAAAGTAAATTTCGGAATGGTTAAATTCTTTTAACTTGAAGAGATCCCAACTGTATTCATTTATTTTTAAAAATATATCTTCTGAATTCAGTAGGATGTAATTGCTGCTGGGTATTTTAAAATGTTACACAGTCTTGATTGAAATTTAGTTCAGTATGAAGAGTTTTGTTAAAATTGTTTTAATTCAGTTTAGGAAATCTTATTTTAAAGTTTTATTTTATATATAAATTCATAATGTTTCATATTAGTGGTAATTATAATGGGAGAATTAGTCTTTGAAATGTATGAGTAGGTTGTAGGAGCATATGGACACATGAAGAGGCATATAGAATGCAAAAATCACTTCTTTTCACAAACAATATTTATTGGCAGATGGCCTTCCGTCCTTCTTGTTGGTTCACCGTTCTCTCTCTCTGATACAAAAAAAACCATGAAACTCTTTTAACATAAGAAAGTATCATCTTGTGGCATTTCCATAGGTTTTGTTCAAAATTGTTTAACAGAGCAGTAAACTTTGAACAAACCAATTTGTAAATTTTAAATAAACCTATTGTAAAATTTCATCTTGAAAGAGAAACTTATACCTGCTTTAAGTATACTATTATGGGTTTTTTTTAATAATATTTGTAACAGTTTTCTGAATTAGAATTTTTTTGCTGCAATGTTTCAATTTATATTTATTAAAAATAATATCACTAATTAAATTTTATTCAAATGCAATTCATTTCAGCATATTTTTAATTAAATATTAGTAGTAATGTTTTAAACTTTTATTGAAAATTTTTATTAAGTTAATATTCAAAATACATATTTTGATTTTTGTGATTGATTTAATTTTTTCTGTATTCTTGTTGTTTCTTTATTTTTACAATAATCTACTTTTCTATATTTAATTAATTTTGGTACAATTTTTTTTTTTTTTTGTATTTAATTTTTGACTGCCAAATTTGAAATGTTAAATTTGAAAAATATTGACTTGAGGAAATGATGTATTTGAAGAATTTATTTCTTGTAACAAATTCTAAAAAAATATATAATGTTAAAAAGAAGCTTATCTGATAGAAGATTTAAATAAAGTTTAATTTTTTAACTTGTTTAGATTTGAATCAAATCTAAACAAGTTTCGTGAGTAATGAAACCCTGTAAATTACCTTTTAGAATTACATGGATGGTTGAACTTAAAATCCAATGAGTCAAATATTGCATAATGAGGAGGTTTAGAGAATGAAGTTAGAATCATCACATTAAAATATGGCTTAAATAATAAGAGAACTTTGTTATCATATTGGTAATGATGCAGACATAGTTTTCATTGATTATTTATGAATGTTGTGCATAAAAGCAAGAGAAGGGCTTTTGATGATGAACTCATTAATTTTAAACCTCAATCTAGTAATATGGACAACATCCGAGCTGATATCCCACTATCTCAACTTTTACACCATCTTAAAGTGAGGATTTGATAAACAATGAATTTAACATGTATCAGTCTTGGCATACAGCAGGCTCTTTGTGGAATTGAACACTCAATAGAACAGCTTTAGCGATCATGACCATAACTACTGAAACACTGATCACATGCAAACTTCTTTGATTCTGGTCTTAGTTATATTCAGTGTGCATTGGACAATTCCATATTAAATATGTTCTATGCCTGGCACAGAATTCTAGAGTTTTGGATGTCAGCTAAGGTCTTTATTAATTAAATTTTAAAATTAATTAATCAATCATTAATTGATCATTGTGTACTGTAGTATAGTGTAATGTTTATTCAACAATCTCTAAAAATGTGAGGTATATTATAAATATGCTTTTCAACTATACATTATTCAAGGCTACAGAAACATTCTGAAGGCTATTACGTGCACCTAAAAGTTTTTAAGTTAATTTTTATGTGACTATTAATTGTCTTAACTCAACCAACCTGAAATTTACTTATAAAATTTTTCAGGTGGTTTTTTGTTTTGTTTTTTTTTTTTTTTTTAAATTTCATTCTAATTTCAATTATAAAAATTCTATATTATTTAATTGTTTAGTTCTGAATTATTGAATTCTGAATTATTTTATTAAATTACAGAAACAAAACAACAGGAAAATGTCAATTATTTGCAGTTTGAATTAGGTATTCTTATTTCATAGAAAATCCTTATAAATTCCTGTTGAATAACATATTGTAGTTAATACACAAAAAGTTATGCTTAACAGTTTGAATTAAGTGCCAAAATGTAAAGATAACAGGTACTATATTTTAAGGGAGAAGCTGGTAATGATAGTATAATATCTAATAGTTGTAGCAATATTTCATTATTGCAAAAGCAAAATCTTTGATCTTAATTATCAGAAACTGATAATGAATAACATAATTTATAATGAAATCCATGGAAAACAACTGAAATTAATTTTTTTTAATTAGTAAAATTCTTTATATATGTATATATGTGTTTTCCATAAAGTGATTATAAAAATTATGTAATACTTATGCATTATTTGTTTTTTACATTTTGTGCTTGCATTTCCAGTTTGGAACCCATCTTCACATTTTCTTTGGAGTTCTAGTTCTTTTTGTTTTCCTTTTTGTAATTTTTATTTGCATATTTATTCTTAAAAAAAATCTATACCTGCTTTTGTTATCATCACATTGAAAAAAAACTTAGATGTATTTGTTACGAAACAATTAGGTTGATGAGAATTGTTTTATAAATAAGGCAGTTCTTTGCAATTTATTTTGTCTTTCACTCTCATCTTTACATGTGAATTAGTAGTACTGTTACATTCATGAAAGCAAATAATTGAAAATAAATATATCGATAAAAATGACAAACACTTAAGTTATTTGCAAATACTGATGTTTTTACTGATTTTATGCATGTATTAATTTTGCCCAATTCTTCAGGGCTGGTGTTGTGTTCATGATTGTTATCCTTTCTGCTTGTGGGGGACTTTTCCGCTACTGTTATGACAGCAACTCTCATATTGTTTATCATTCATCTAAGGAGACATATTATCCTTGCAAAGGATCTGTTGATGAAGACAAAGGATTGACTAGCGTAAGTTTCACCAAAATTTTTTATAAAATTTAATCAATGAAGACTAAAATTTAGTCTGCCAATTTTTCTACTAATCATTGTTTGTGTGGTTAACATTTTACTGCAAAATTTAAACTTCAATTTCTTATACTTTTTACTAGTGAGATATATACTCTTGCAGGTGAACATAAAAAAGAATTTATGTGACATGTATGTTCAGTATTTTAATTTATTTAAAAATTCCATTGGTAAAAGAAAACTATTGTATTTATAATTAGATTTCTCACTAATGTAAAGCATGTTTAGTAACTGATTCTCTATAACTAGTGTGATTAATTTAGCATCTAATATGTTCATTGCCTAACTCTCAAATAAGCATCAAATATAAATTAAACTTTTTCGTATAAAAGTACCATTTTTAATTGTATGAAATTATGTAGGGAAATCGTGATTTTTCATTTGTTAGAATTTAGAGAAACTTGAAAAATTATTGAATGCGAATTACAGTGAAAAATCAATTGTTAGTATAATTTTTTTATGTAATGAGGCCAAAATGTAGGTTTAGTTCTCTGAGTTGATGACCAACTTTTAAAAAAACTATTTGTCTATAAATTTGTTTCAAAACTATTATGATGGTGTTTTGAATTTATTACATTTAAACCACAGCATCCAAATTATATTATTAATAATTACCATTAGTTAATATTGTAAATAAAACCAGAATCATATTGAGTTTACAGGATGTATAAAAAATTGTAGTTGCAATTGGTTGCCATATTTTGTAAATCAATTTTTATTACCTACTTATCTAATCTTTGTATGTTATATTCTTGGTATAAATTCTATTTGATTGCTGTTTATTCATTATTGGATGTGAAAAGAATTTTATAAAATGATTGACTTTATTAAAATTAAATTCATGTAATTAGTTCAATTTTATTTTATGTTTATGAAATTAAGCATAAATATTTTACTAATTCTTAAAATATAAATCACTTCAAGATTTCCAAATTATTTTTTTTTTCATTTAGAAAACTTAAGTTGTATTTATTAAAGAGATATAAGAGATTTTATAACTTACCAGAACATTTCTTTAATATGTGTTATTGTGCTTTTAATTCCCAAACTTGATTCCAAAATGGAAATCAGTTTTAAATTTGTTTCATTTTTCTTTAATTTACTTGGAAGACAAAATTTAAATTTAAAAAGAATTGTGAGATGCAGGGAAAGTATACTTTATATTTGCATGTATAATTTTGTTTATTTTTAAACATAAATTGCTAAATGATGCAGCAGATATTTTTATATTCGAAAATGCAGTTGAAGTTGCATAAGTTTTGTTCAATCTTGAATAAAATTGTGCTCTTTTGTGATATAAACTTACCATGTATGTCTTGCATTTTTCAGATGTAAAAAATATATTTGCTAAACATAGTTTACCAGGTTTAAGGATTTAGTAGTAACATATAACTATATAATTATTAAACTGGATAACTTACAAGACTTGCTTTGTTATATTAAATTATTTTTTAATATATATTTTAGGTTGTTGTAAATCGAGAGGCCCCCCCACCATATTCTGTTACCCAGTATTCAGACATCCCTGAAAATTATCAACGATTTCCTTTTTATGAAGAAGAGAAACATCATCCTACTCTTTGATCTCTGATGAGGCTACTGTGGAGAAACTTTTTATACATGACTATTGTTGTTATTTGGTTGTTGTCTTGTATATTATCTGGAATATAGTATTTATGTATGTATGTGATGGTTAAGTAGAAAGAAGGACATATGCATAATATTCTGGGAGAAGAAGAAAATAGTTTATATTTATAAAAATTGTATTTAAAATTTAGAAGAAAAGACAAATTTTATTTACAGTAATAAAGGAGTGGTTATCCAGATCATCTCAATTGTATACAAGTTATCAAGATGAATATTGCAGCTGAATATGTACTAACAGTTCCAAAATAAAATTTTAATGTTTTATAATGTCATAAAGGTAAAAAAGTCTTTTAAATTGAATATTTTCTCTTATTTAATTAAAATATTAATGTTTGATTTATGTACTTGTAACCTGAAATTTTTCAGTACATCTATTTCAAATTTTGATTTTTCTTCCAAAATATTTATGTGTAAATTTAATTACTTTTTTTTTTTTAATTCAAAATTTCAAGTACATAAAAACATTTTTTGAGAAATGAAATTTCTTTTGTGTGAAAGTATCTGGGTTTTATTTCAATTTTTTTGAATATCTTTTTAGATATATATATTTCAAAAACTCTGTTGCTCTTGAATAATGTATCATCATTTCTTTTAAGTTAGAAATAAATAAAGAATATTAGAGTTCATTAAAAGTCATAATGGGTTTTGAAAGGATTGAAAAGTATCAGAACAATAAGTCAAAATAATAATTACCATATGTTTAAAAATCCTTCTTTCTACCCCACTGTGGCATCACAGTGAATAGTATTCATTTAAAATAAATGTTTTGGGAGCATTCATAATTATTGAAAAACATCTGTCTTATCCAATGAACTTTGTTGCAGTGTCCCAAACTATTATTTATTTCATGCTATACAACCTGAGCAGACCATAATATTGCTTTAAATTAAATGCAGTTGATACTATTATATTTCATTTATTATTAATGACTACCTTTTAAGATAAGGGTTGAAAAAATGTTTGTAACATAAAAATGTTGGAATCTAATTAAGTACTTAATCTTCATTAATTTTGAAATAGTTTATATATAACAATACTTGTATATATAAGCTCATTATTTGTTGTGCTCCGGTTATCCATAGCTACTTAAAATCCATTTATTTTGAATATGATAGTAAAGAACTAAAAAAATAGCAATATTTTTTTAAAAATTTGTCTTATAAAATAATTAAGCAGAAATTAGAAAATACTGTTTTGGGACAAATATAACCGGACTATATATTAATTTGCTCTAAATATGTATATTAATTTGATTTAAAAATTAACTTTTATATCAATGAAAATTTGTATTTGATATTTATGCAAGAGCCTAATATTTCAAATGAAGTAATTAAATGAAGACATAGTTTAATCAAATCAATTATTTCAAATGCCTATTCTGCTTTTTATTTCTTTTTACATTTATTCCTTCAAAAATGATTGGTATGATTGTAATGCTTTTTCAATTGAAACTCTAAAATAGATTCTAAATTTCAAACTATTAAAATATGTAATTAATATTTTAATTTAAAAATTATAAGAGATATTTGATTTGAAGATGGTACTGTTGAATAAAAATATATCCAATTTTAACTCTAAAATATTGACATCTGTTTCAATGTTTTAACTATTTCAATAAATCAGCCTATATTTTGCAAGTAATAAAATGAGATAAGTATCGTAAAATTTGAGGATTCCTTCATGTGTTGACTTTACAAATTTTACTAATACAATTAATGATTTAATAATGTATTGAATTCAATTATTTTAAATTTTTATGATTAATGTTAATGCTGCTTTTGTATTGGTAAACATCCAAATATTTTAAAAATTTCAAAGAACAGCTAAGATTTATTTTGCACATCTCTAATGTTAAGCATGTTAAGGCCTATTGTTTCTTTCTGCAGTAAATAATTTGTCTGAATGTATAGTTTTTTTTGTTTTTTTTGTTTAAGCATTTAGTTGTTAGATATTATTTTGGAAATATTCATTAACATTGTAACTAATATGGTTCTTGACAATATTATCTATATAATTTAGTGCAAGTTTGTCACTGTTTAGTAGAGTTTTTTTCTAAATGTAAGTCACTATATAACTGATCTCTTAATATAAGGATAAATGGTATATTGTATTGATTAACAATTCTTAATTCATCTTTGTGTAGTATTTGAATATTTTTTTGCTTTTTTACTTTAAACAAAAGTTAATTTTTTAACTGCATCTTGCTCAAATAGTGCCACAGTATATTTTAGGTTAATATAAAGATTTCTTTCATTTTCAAATGGTTTAAGATTAAGAAAGTTGTGAAAAAAATATGTTCATTTCGGAGCTTACTGCTATCATTTAACATTGTTTGCTCATGAAAAATGAGATTTCAAAACTAAAAAACATTCTCCGTTTAAATTAAACATTTTACCAAGACAAATTCTGGTTTTGTTTTAAATTTTTTTTTATCATAGACTATAAGAATTGGTGATTAAAAAAAGGAATATTTTTTATTCTTTTTCTAAAAATGATGCAGAAAAATTATATTTGTTACAACTAAATTTCTGTTTTTACCAGAAGAAATTTTTATTTCTGTTTTTCAGAAATAAACCTTGAAGTTTATTTTTTCAAGGTTTAAAGAAATACGCCTTGAGGTTTATTATGTGCCACATTCTCTAAGTTTTATTTTTGTCAAATGTCTTCGGTTTTATTCATTAGTTAAGTTATCACTTTGTTATATTCTTTTAGTTAACATTCGAGAAAATATGTTGAATATGTTTTCATCATTTTCCTAGATTTAGTTTAAGGATTTCCCTTGCCTCCTATCTTCAGATTGAATTTCATTCATTTCAAATTTGAAAAACTATGCCAGACTTATTTTTAAATTTCTGAGAACTTAATTTACTAATTAATCTCTTAAATGAGGAAAAATGCTGTAATTTTAGCAAGTCAAGTGTACTGATGAAGTTTTCAAAGTGTTCATATGCTAAATGGATGGCTCAAGTAGTTGAAATTTTGAAATATCATGTAAGATTTAGGTTACTTTAAATATTTATTATCTTTCTATCATTCAAACAAATTTACACATGTATATAACTTTCTTTGCAATTGTTTGGGGCAAGAAAACCTCCAAGAACTAAATCAATGTAATAAAAAAGGTAACAAATTGACGTAATTTATTAAACTTTTGATTATTCCAAGGAATGGTGCATGTAATTATATAGTTGTCATAAATTATTGGAAATGCAAATATTTTTTAATAATAAAGTCACATAATTACTATTAGGCATGATATGCATAATAATCTCAGAAGACTCATAAAAAACATTTTTTTTAATTGCAAAAATGCAATCTTGGAAATTTTTGAATGCACTGAGTATCTCTCCCACTCTCCTCAAATGCAGTTCTTATTTATATATTTTCTAATTTTGCTTATAACTAAAAATAAACAACTGCATGTTTTTTAATGATTATGTTGTATTTTATAATCAAGAAGTGTTAGTAAAATCATTATATAGCTCAGGCCTGTCATTCATAACCTGACTGCATCCTCAAAAATCAAAACATAACATAATCATGGTTCTTGTATATTTTATTTCTACTTTTCTGTTTTTCTCATTCGCTCTCCCTTTTTTTCTTTCCTTATTTCGACTTAGTTTCATGGAATTTGTTACATTAGTACTGTTGCTATGTAAAATGTATTGTTTATACGTATTTTTCAAAAAGAAATTTTCAAATTTGAATGAATGATGGGGGCCTTAATTTTACCAATTTCATCCCCATCTTTAACAATTCAGTTTGTTCACCACAGTCAAGTGTATTCTAGTAACCAATCCTATGTAAATATGTGTATATTGTTTGTACAACATGAATAAAGTGTATACTGGTATTTAAAGTTTGCATTAATTGTGAAATCATTCCATTTATATTAATTAATTATTATTAATCAAAATTTTGTATTATTTTTCATTGTATTGTTTTTGCTTGATTGATATCCTGTCATTGTAAGACATGAGGTTTTAGTATGGCAGAATAGTAGATTTTGTATCCCAACAGATCGTGGGCTTTTGATTTCTTCAAAGGAGCTGCTGTATATCCAAAAGTGCATATTCTAATTTTTCACACTTACTGTGTGAAATTTGAGGTAGAATTACAAGTGGCTACTATGGCACTTTATTAGGGTTCAAAGTTACAGAATTAATTTATCTGTAGTAACTCGATAGTTCAGGTGATGAGTTTCGTGACTGGGCAAAGTATGAGTTGAATCAGGTACAGGAATCGTGATCGTACCAAGGACCATTGCACTTAAGAATGGAGGCTGCTGCCTTTTAAATTGAAATTGATGCCCAAACCCTTGTGTGGAGTAGGAAAGAATCACTTAGTAGTGTCCTCATAAACTGTCTGAGACTCAAATTTATATGTCACCAATAGCTTTATAACGATGTTAAATTCAGTGTCTAAAAGCAAGTGCTAATTAAATAGTGCTACAATGCGTGGGTCAAGACTTGGTGTAGAAGTTTGGAGAATGAGACTCCAAGTTAAGGTTAGTCTTTATCATTAAACTGTGATTCTGAATGACCTGATCAGTTGTCTGTAGGCCCACTACATACTTGTGTTGTAAGTATATGACAGCTTAGTTAAAATAAATCGACATTTATAATGTTATCAAACAATTGTATAAGATTATTAATATAGTTATTATAGAAAAACCCTTATTTTTTTTAAAAAAAAAAATCAGATTCACATTTTTTGCGATAGCTTTTATTGATATCTTTAAGTTTTAATAGTTTCAATAATTCAGTTTACATTCATTTGACTTTTTTTTCTTTCCATGGTTATAGCTTTTCTTCCTATTGCATTAAAAAAAACAAGATCGATCGTTTTTCAACCCTTAACACAACTCATTTACATAACAGTTGTGTCAATGCTTGTCGCGCCATCTGACGCGCAGAATTAATTTCGAGTATATAAATTAGGTTGAAGGCTGCGGAGCATTTATTAAGCAAGATATAAATATGTAAACCAACCTAGTTATAAATATATAAGATAGGTTGGACGCTACAGAGTATTATTAGTAGAGGGTAATATGATGGATCAACAAAAAATATATATGAGACAGAAGTGCACTACCACATATGAATATGAAGAAAAAAAAAGTGTTGCTTCTCAGTGATGGCATGGCGTGGATGTTAGGAGAGGGGGTGTCAGCTCAGGTGTCGTCCTCGTCGCTTAACCGAGATTTAAAATTACGTGGTCTGTCGCCAATAGCTCTCGTGTTCCTTCTGGTGCGACGTTAATAAAAACTAAAAATTTGCTTCTGAGTATGATGCTAATAAACAATCCCTATGAGAATGTCACAATTATTCCTAAAAGGCAAAATATGCAATATTAGAAATATATAAAGTTAATAGTATATAAATATTTCTTTGGGAAATGAACTCGTCTATGTCCGATCTGGTTATTACAATTTTATCTGATGCAAGACGTTTTTCATCTGGAGATATTCAGGAGGCAAAGATTTTTCTACATGTAGATTTGTGATTTAGTCTTCTCGAGTAGGAAATGTGTATACTGGCTTGACACGATCTAGACACAGTTGATTTGACCTACAGTTCGATGTATTTTCTTTTTTATTTTCACACCTTATAGAGACCTGTTTAAGGCTGATAGGTTTGACTCTGTCATCTCTTAAGGACCGCGGTAGCCTAGTGGTCATGGTCTCGGATTTGTGGCCGGCGGTTTTCGTTCAATCGCAGTTTCGATCCTTGGCCCCCAAAGACCCGCCGTGTAGCCGAGGCTGATGCACGTTAAATCTGTCTGGGCCCAAAGTCCTCCCGTTGGGGTGTTGTGGAAGTTAGGAGAGGGAGGTGTCGTCCTCGTCACTTGACCGAGGTTCAAAGTTACGAGGTCCATCGCCAATAGTCCTCGTGTTGCTTCTAGTGCTACGTTAATAAAAGCTAAACTATGCTAAAACTGTCATATCTTAAAAATACATGCGAGTAAGTTTTTGAAGAGGGATTGCTGTTAAATTGCTTTAGTCCGAGAATGGATGTTGCAACTGAATTGATCTCTTGCAATGTGTTTCACTTATGATCAGAGATATCGTATGGTGAAATAACATGTTTCAAGCACATCACTAGCTAGTTGGAGTGTTGCTCCATTCACTAGTTCAGTATATGATGCATTAATGTCTTTTTTGACGGCTTTGCGTATTCTTAGGAAAACTATCGGTAAATATTTCCTAACTATCTATTTCCGACCACTGAGTGCTCTCATGTACTTCAATGGAAGATTTTAATCTCTCCACAATTCCATCATCGATTAGATGATACGCTGCAATAAGAATTCGGTTTATATCCAATATTTTCGAACACTCGCTATATAGAGACGTTCGCATCTGCGAGCCATGACCTATGGTTATTGATGGGCATCCCAATCGAGATATCGCTCGACAAATGGTTTTGGCTTACATGTCTGGAATAGGGGCAACTTCTGGCCAACTCAGAATTTGTCAATCATTGTTAATAAACAGATGCAACCAAGGTAACGGACCAACTGATGCAACGTCGATGTGTATATGTCAAAAACAAACGTCAAGCAACTAAATGTTCCTAACGCTGCTTTTGTGTGGTTCTGAACTTTAAATCTATAATAATAATGAGGATGTTTTGTTAATGTCGCTGAAAGTAGCAACACGAGGGTTATTGGCGACATACCTCCCAAGGGACGAGGACGACACCCTAGGTGGTACCTCTGTATAAACTTCCACATCACACTAGTGGGATAACTTTTGACCTCGAACAGATTTAACACGCATCAGCCCCGCTACGCAGCGGATCTTTAGTGACCTACTGCTCGATGAAAACAACACCGACCACGAGTCACCACTAGGCTACAAATCTATGACAATGTTTACAGTACAGCAACCATTCTTTTCATAATTGTCCACATATATGTTTCTCAAATTAATTTTATCGTAGCAGCTATTCAAAGGTGTGAAATGTGAAGCAACTTTTGAAAATTAGTCTTCGAAATGACTTAGGAACAAATTTTCGTGGCGAGCCAGATGAAACATCACATAATAATTCAGAATCTGAACTTTGGCAAAGCTTAGTTTCAAGTTGAAATAAGGAATTTTTATCCTTTAGAAACTTTTGAATTTCCGGATCATTTTGTTGAGATTTAGCCAGTTCATTAAAATTCAGAAAAGAGGATTTGGTAATTGAATTCACTTCTATTCGTGAAAGTGAGTCTGTTATTTTATTTTTCGATCCTCGAACATGTCTGATATCAGTTGAATATTGCGATAAAAAATCAAGATAACGTAATTTCCTAAAACAATTTTTACTATGATTATCTTGAAATGCATAAAGTAATGGTTATGATCGGTATAATTTTGGAAAATTCTATCTTCTATCATATGTTTACATTTTTTATAGTCGAATAAATTGAGAATTGTTCTCTGTTATAAATTGACCATTTCTGTTGACTATTGTATAATTTCACGGAAAAAAAAACAATCTGTTCCCATTCTTCCTTAGATAATTTCATTAATGAACTACCTGCTGTAAAACTAGATGCATCTACCCAAATGCTGAGGTATGCACTAAGAATAGGATGTCTTAAAAGCGGTGTGTGTGTGATAACCTGTTTTGTTTGTGAGAAGGATTTTTTGGCATTCTCATTTCATTTCGGTTCCGATATTTGAACGACAAAACGAAAATTCTTTTTATTCATATGTTCTTCTGAAAATTGCAACTCTCAAAAACTTACCTTTTTCAAGTGAGAATAGGCATCTCTCACCTGAGGCACCTTAGTGATATTTCTCTTTCCTCATGGGGCTTAGTGTCTTTGACAAACACGGGTGAGGCACCCCGGGGATACCGTAGCAGTCTGTCTCTATTTTCAACTCTACTACCTGTCAATTTTTTTTTTTCCTTTTTTTTTTATCTCATTTTTTTTCAAATGTCTAAATCACAGTTACATTTTGGCGCAGCATAGTCAGTTCTTGCGCCATTTAACTTCACCATCACCCATTCATGGATGAAATATATCGGCAGTTTTTGTAATAAATCTGCTATAAAAGATGGACATTCCTGAGACTTGACGCAGTGGAATTAATGTTGTGAGTAGTGGGAAATTGAGAATGCAAGGTTTTCTTGGCACTATTCCTTTTTCTGAAAGTTTAAAGGCTAAAAAATTTGTGTTCATTCCGAAGGTCCATAATTTAGGGTTAATGCAAAGTTTACACTCTTGCCATTTGATTAAAAATAAAGATTTGAGCTGTTTGTTATGATCCTTTTTGAAGCTATTCAAGTATTTACAAAAGCACTAAGTAAATTTCCGGTAACCTCATTTGTAAACCTCTGAAAAGCAGCTGTGGATTGTATAACCCAAATTGCATGCGTATACTTTCAAATAGTCCAAATGGCGTACTGATAGCAGATTTTGGAATATCATATGGGGTTGTCGATATTTGATTATATGCTTTTATTAAATCAATGTTGACTGAAAACTTTTGCAAAGGAATAAAATATCTTTTCTTTACAGTTAGAGCAATGAATGCACGAAATTCTTCCTTAGGACCCCGCTCCAGTGTTTCCCTTTGTGGGCTACATGTGAAGAGGGATGTGACTTTTAGAGGGTATTAAATGTCCCAATTGCATCATATTTTGAAATTCGGCTTCAGCATTTCCAATTGATAGGGAGCTAATCTTCGAGTCTTCGCTACAACTGTAGGATTATTGTTGTTATTAAATGGAGAGTATTGTGTTTGATCTGTTAATTTAAACTGAATTACGTGGTAAAATAATAATCTGAATTTCACCCCATTACTAAGATGCTCAATTTAAATCAACTAGTACGTATTTGTATGTACCGGTTGTATTATACGCTTTAATCTGAAGTGTGTAATACATAGTGTGATTGTATAATAACATCACGTTGAGAAGTAACACGAGGACTATTGGCTTTGGTTTTATTAACGTCGTACTACACGCAACACGAGGGCTAGTGGCGACTGACCTCGTAATTTTGAGGCTCGGTCAAGTGACGAGGACGACAATGCGCTGGCCTACACCCTCTGCTAACTTCCACACCATGCCAACGGGAAGATTTTGGGCCCCGAAAGATTAACGTGCATCAGTCCCGGCTACACAGCGGGTCTTTAGTGGTATCAAGATTCGAATCCGTGATTTGGCGAAAACCCCGACCAGGACCACTAGGCTACCGCAGCCACGAGGACTATTGACGACGATCCTCGTAACTTTTGATTTCAATCAAGTGACGAGGATGACACCAGAGCAGGCACTTCCCTCTCCGAACTTCCTCTCAACACCAATGGGAGGGCTTAGAGCCTCAACAAATTTAAGGCGCATCAGCCCTGCTACATGATGGGTCTTTTGTAGCATTAGGGCTTGAACTCCCGACTTAACGAATCACTCAACTACCAAGGCGACGTATAATACACATAGTAGCCCATTATTTATTTAACAGAATGTACAGTTATTTCTTAATATGAACCCTTCGATTGAAATCTGGTTCTTAATTTTCTCAGACATTTATTCCGTAGTGAAGGGGATGTCTTATGGCGCAAGAGCCAGGTGTCAGCCAGGTGCGGCGCCAAACAAAGTAAGTGAGCGAGTATAAAGCTAGTAAAATGTAAAACTGTGATCCAGACGTGTGAAAAAATAGAAAAAAGGTAAAATTTTGGTTGTCAAGAAGGAGGGTCGAAAATAGGGAAGAATGGCTAGGGTGTCCAAGTGGGGTGTCACCCGTGTTTACCAAAGACAGTAAACCCCATGGTAAAGAAAAATATCACTAGGGTGCCTCGAGTGAGTGATTCCCGTATGTACCTAATGAAGGCAAGTCCCTGAGATCCCCTGATATAGTTCCCAGGGGGCCTGGCTATACTCCCAGATCCCGGGTATCCATTTTAGTCGCCTCTTACGACATGCATGAGCTACAGTGGGATTATGCTTTCCTATCCGGTCACCGCAAGGGGTCATTTATTCCACAGATCGGACAAAATTTAAGAATGATCAGGTAGAAATTCGCAAAAAAAAATTGAGAAAATCTATTCTTAATATTGTGTAGTAATGTTAGCAATGAGAAATGCCCAAAAATATGTTTTCTTGAATTTAAAATGTATAGTAAGCGTTTTTTGTCTATAAACATGAATTGATGATGAATTGATTGCTATGAAAGATTTCTTTTCTGGGTGCTATTTGTCGAAAGTATTGACCCATCAGAACTAGAATCAACCAGAAATGACAAATTTGTTGTTCAGTCACGAATGAATAAGCGACGTGATGTTCGCGACAAAGAACAATTCGTTTCTGTTCTTCTCCACTTTCGTTTCCCCGAAAATTGCAAGGAAAACGCATTTCTCAGGTTTGAAGTTTTTTCCAAAACGATGATGGTATCAGCAAACCGTATTTGACTATTACTTCGCGGTTTTGGCTTACTTATGTTTGAGCGAAAAGAGGCACAACTAAAACAAAATTCAAGTTTTCGATTTTTGCATTTCTTTTACATACTTCACTAAACAGTTTTTGCTCCAAGGAGTTCGCATTGTGTTTAGTTACATTATGAATTTCCACGGGGATAGATGTATCCTCTAAGATCTTATCAAAAGTTTCATCTGCTGTATCTAATGTTAAGTCGATAAAAGCTGTCAAAATAGTTTGTAGTGATATTAGAAAGCGCTATACAAACAGTTTTAACATAAATTTTTCTGGGACCTTCAGCGTTTCTGTACGATGTCGCATATTCCTTGGCGTTCTAATACCCAATTCTAAACCTGTTAAGTGTTGATAATGAGTTCCGTTTTGTTGTTTCCTTCAAGTTATGGATTCCAATTCTAATAATACTAAAGACCCCCCTCCCCCGCCCTTGTATTAGGGCTGATGCACGTATGATCGGTTCGAGGTCCTAAGTCCTCTTTATGACGTGGTGTAGAAGTTTAGTGAGGAAGATGCAAGCTCAAGTGTCGTCCTCGTCGTTTGACAGAGACTCAAAATTACGAGGTTCTTCGTCCATAGTCCTCGTGTTACTTCAAAGAATAACATTAATAAGCAATCAATCCCGAATGTGAGAATTTTCCGACGAGCAACCCTTTTTATCCAACAGTCCTTTTCTATTTTCTCATACTTGTTAATTATTTTTTCCCTATTTTCTACCATCTTTCCTACGTTTAGATCACAGTTACACATGGTATGACGCAGCATAGCCGACTTTGGCTCTTGCACCTTAAACCTCTACTGTCACTCACTCAACTTTCATACATTCACTTTCAGTAATTTCTTCTGAGTTAGATCTTTTCGAGGCCGATAAACACAATGGATGTGACACCAGTCTACTACGCAGATATCCCGTGTTTGAACTCTCATGCATATTCTCCTTTCTTAATTTGGAAGAGGCTCTGATTTAATCAACAGATGACGTCTGAAGTAATTTAGAAAATCAGTTAAGTTTAGTATTTCTATATAAATCTTGCACATCAAAAGCTTCATTAATTATAATTGGGCTGTTCTCTTGATTACTGGCGTGTGGAATTGACGTATGTCCTTTCTTACCGTAGCTAAATTACTCTGACTTCATTTCGTAATTTTCTTCTCCAAAGTATAGTTTCATACTTGTTAATTATGTCCGAGTAACTCTTCTCCCCTCTTCCATGTCACGTGCAATTTAAATTTTAATCCTTCATAATTATTTTTAAATGTAAATAGAATAATGTAATAAAATGTAAAATGAATTGTAAATAAAATAAAGTAATAAAATGTATGGCTTTGAGTGACTGATGTAAATTATTTTTAATCTGAATTTTTTTCCATTAAGCAATAACTATTTTCAATGTTTAAAATTAAGATTTTTCTTCCAAACAACACTAATGTCCCACCCCGCCATGCAACGTAATTTTGTGAAGTCGCAAATTTTGTTTTCACGCCCTCCTTAGGTCAAAGTCAAAACCCTCCCGTTGTGGGGTGAATGACACTAAATACTTTTGGTATGTCGCCAGCAAGAGGTGACGACTCCCTTCTTCCGGTGTCCTTTCTTTGATCATTAGCGAAAATTTGCCTGCACATAAAAAGACCCTCGCACCATATTTGAATAGCTTGACTTTTCATTTTTATTCACCTTCTACTCTTTTAACTTTATTTTCATTCACCGTTAGATTTTTCTATTTTCCACTTCACACTCCCCCCCCCTCAACCATAATCCAACAAATGTGTACCGTGAGAATTATAATTAAAAATACTGAGATGAAAACTCCAAGAAAAGATATTGACTTTAAGTTGCAAGTACTTAATTATATTGTATGTATAGCCATTTACAGATAAGTTTAGTGACAGGGTGTATTGGAGACAACCGTCTCGTCTTGAATCTATTCAGGGACTGTAGAGTTCTTGCGGAAGTAAAACATCGAAAGGCCTCTCGTCAGAGAATTTCTCTTAACATATTTCGGCATGACTTTGTTGAGATAAGATTCTAGAACTAGTAATAAGTCAGAAAACTTACAAAACGCTTGCTGTTTGGATCCACAGAGACTCGGCTATTTATGAGTTCTATAACTTCGAAATTGGAACATTTAGGTGAAAAGAATCACCATAACATCAACATCCATTACACTCAACATCAGCAGATTGGTATTTTGACATAAGAAAAGATCGACTTATGAGAGAAAAACCAGGAATGGAGATGATGTAAATATAATAGATAAGACTTTAACAAGACACAGGTCAGCTCCTAATTCTTCTCTCCTAGAAATAAGCTCCTTCCATTTGTATAGTGATCCAGCACTTCCCTTTTCAGATAATTGAAATGAGTCTGCATTAAGTCAGTGGCCATTGGTTCAGCGGGTCTGTTGTCCAATGATGCTGATACTCTGAACTGCTGGTTTTTTTCTAAAATTAAAACTAGTGATGACGGGAGGTTATTGTTTTAACAATAGAATTAAGGACAACTAACCTGCAATGACAGCAATTGAAAACTAGAAGTTGGGAGGGGACAAATAATTTATAGACGATAAGAAATGACGGATGGAGAGTATAAAGGGGTGCAACAAAATGTTAAGTTTACGACACTGTCTGGGGCAACTAAGACATAGAGGAAAAGTTGATTCTTTTCAACATAACGCGTGACTATATATAAGGAAAAGTGTCTCGCTAGATCATGAAATGGCTACTAGAAAATAATAAGCTGTCATTCTTTCCGATTGCGTTCTCCATGGATTGAACGGTTCCTTGACCCAATCACCCAGAGCACTAGGACTGTCAAAGAGGGTGCAACATAACCCCCCCCCTTTTCCCAACCACCGCCACTGGTAATATGTACTCCATGCTTGTCTAAAGTGTGGCCCAAAAGCCTTTAAAATACGGCCCAATTGCAAATCATGAAAAATATTTAAATTTACACATTCAGTTGAAAAGTCTTTAAAAAGTAATTGTACTATTTTAATTTTTTTTCGTTAGCCATGGACGAAAACACTGACGCTTCTGATACGGCACAATTGACAATTTTTATAAGAGGAATCCATGAACATTATAATATGGTTGCTTTAGTATCGTTAAAAGACACAACCAAGTCTGTAGATTTGTTCGATGAAAAGTTTTTCCTTATTTATGAAAAATTTATCTGCTATCAAAACCGATGGAGCCCCTGCCCTGTTTGGTAAAACTGGGAGACTCGTTAAAATGGTTAATAATGCAGCCGTAGCTGCCGGCAATGCGATCTTGATGGCATATCATTGTAATATACATCAGTCTAATTTATGTGGAAAAGTTTTAAAAATGGAAAGTGTATTAAGCGTTGTTATAAAAACCATTAGCTTTATAAGAACAAAAGGACTTAATCATAGACAATTTGAAGAGTTTCTTAAGGTAATAGGCACTGAATTTGCAGATATTATTTATTAAACAGAAGTAAGATGGTTCAGTAAGGGGAAAATGCTCAAAAGATTTTACGATTTGAGAACTGAAATAAAAATATTTATGGAAACAAAAGGGAAACCTGTGAATGAATTTGAAGACGAAGATTGGATTTTAGATTTAGATTTTTTTTAGCTAGGATTATAGGTTTGTGAGTGTCTTGTACCCAGTGGCTGCCCAAATTGCCACACCAGGTGCAGAACCCTATGCCGATACTGAATGCCAGCTCTATCCACGGAGCCTCCCAACACGTATACGGCCATCAGAATACTGCACACAGAACCGGGACTCGTCTGAAAAGACGACATTGTGTCACTCCTGTATCCAGCTTTATGGTTCAGAACACCAGAATCACCGTCTCTCTCTATGCTGCATTGTCAAGAGAAGCCGAAGTAATAGTTGCCGTGCTGACAGTCCACGCTACTGCCAACGTCGTCGCACCGTACGAGCAAATACTGGGAGGGTTGCAAACATGCCCATTTCCTGACTAATGGTCCATGGTGGGGTTGTACGGTTTTGCAGGGCCGACCTCACAATATGCCTGTACCCTCGGGTGTTAATCATGGGACGGCGTAGAGATCCTGCATGCCGTTCAGTATGACCCTCAGCAACCCATTGATTCCAAATTCATATGACAGATTTCGACCAGTGTGACGGGCAATATCACGAAACGATAATCTATACTCTCGATAGGCGACGATCCTGCCTCTATCGAATTCCGGTACTTGCTGGTAAACATTTCTTCTTATTCCAGGCATAACACGATATTCTGAAGAAACTCCAACCTTACAAAGCGCTTACCGAATGAGAAATCCTTTACACAACTTTTCTTTTATGCAGTGCTTCAGATGGCGTTTCTCCCTCATGCATCGTCTAAATGCGCTGAAATACTAATAATTTGCAGATCCTAACTTCTTCTTTCTTTCATATGATTTTGACGTTCATCAGATTATTCCTTCCTTGTGTTGCAATTTTAATGGCCAGCAATGTACTAAAAAACTCTTCTTTTTGAAGTTATTTTCTTAAAAGCTATTAATTTCATTTTTTAATAACTGTCTTTCATATCTTAAAGATTTTTCTGAACAATGTTGAAGCAAGTCTGTTCATCCAAAAATGTATCAACACTATTGAAACTGTATTCATACGGTGTACGGAATGACCATTCAACCCTATTTTGAAAAAAGAAGGTGAAATTTTAATAATTTTTTAATTCTGATAATCCCTCATGGTTCACTAACAATTACTCAAAATATTACTTACAAATAGATCTTTTTAAAAACGTTTTATGTTTTGAGTTGGATTGCTACATTTTTCAATTCATCCATGCAAAGAACGGATATAAAAGATAATAATTCATATTTTAGTAATATTAAATATTTTCAACTTTTTTAAATTCTAAGAATTTTTAAAAAAATGTGTGTTGGGATTGTTAGTCAATTTTAGGGGCATTGTATCTTAAAAATGCCCGAAGTGTCAAAAAAATTTACTACATTACTTTAAATGTATGATTACTTTAAATATATATACAGCTACATTGTTTAGCAAGCAATTTGAATTTTCTGTTGTAATGTGTCGAATCATTTCATCCACTTTCAAAACTTTAAGCTAGGTTGTTTTTTTTTAAGCTTTTTTACTTTTCATGATGATTATAATGATTTAGTTGATGAGAATTTTTCCTACAATCAATGTAAAGTTTTAAGAGTGTTTTGTGATTGTTTTGTGTTACATGATTGATAATTTTGTATTAAGTATTTAAGCAAATAATTACTTTTGAAGAAATTCATAAATTTAGGTATTGCTATTTTTGACGATTTTCATAGTATTTATATAATTGAACTTTTTTAAAACTTTAAATATCAATAGAACAATTAAACCCAAGCTTAGAATCGTGAGATATACTTTTAAGAAATTGAGGAAAAAAGTTGTTTAAAAAGTATTAAAATGTGTAAAAGTAGAAGGAATTTTAAAATACCGAAATATTTCGAAGAAAAATCAACATTTTATTTTATTGTCTGTTTGAAAATGAAGTCATTTTTAATAGGTTTTCTTTTATTCACATTAAAACTTTGTCTGGGTCAAAACTTTAAAAGCTTTCTTCTCAGATTTTAAAGCACTCAATTGAGCTGAAACTTTCTCTTCACGATTGTTTGGGAAGACAATATGATAATTTAATTATAATTAACAAAAGAATAGTTGATTAAAACTAATTATTTAATTAACTATATTTTACGCCAAGTCATCAAATCCGTCGTTTAATAATTCATTGTTTGCTTTAATTTTAATAACATTTTGCTTAAAATTCATAATTTATCTTTTGCCTTAATTTTAATTACTTTTAGCTTAAATATGTTCAATTTAATAACATAAGTTATAGCTTGCTTTAATTTTAATTATATGAAGCTTAATTGAGCTAAAAAAATTTACACGTATTTATTTTAGATGATAAATTTAATAAACGTCATTTAATAAAATAAATTATTAAAACTAATTATTGAATAAGTTCAATTTGACTCAAAGTTCCCTTTTGCTCTTAAAATTTAAGGTATAAAAATTGTGTTACACAAAGTGTGAAGTTTGAAAGAAAACCCATGCTCAAAAAACTCGTTTTTTACCGGTTTTGTAATTTTTTGTGTGAAATGCTATTTTATATATATTCAAATAGGTTTATTTATAAACTTTTTTTTATAAAATATCTAAATGAATAAAAAGAAAGATGCAAATATGAATTGAACCGTGTCCTCTTCATAGGAGTATTTGAGTAATACTATGAAAAAATAACACAGAAACATTTTTCCCAGAAACGCATTTTATTTATTTATATTTAAACATGCTCTTGAACATAAGAAACAATTGCTCCAACAATTATAATTCTATAGCTTATATTAAATGGTGAACAATATATTCATAATGAGGAAAGGTCGCATTATATCTAAACAAAATGTTCTGTTTTACTTTCGAGAGGGAAGGGCGGTCTGCATCTGTTCACGGTGCACGTGGAAACAAATAAATTACAGTCCTCGAGATGAAATGAAGAACTTCGAATGCAATGCTTCTAAAGATAGCGCCAACGATATAAATTGTACTTTGATTTCTTAGGAAAACAAGACTCGAAATAATTTTTGACAAAGTAAATCTAAGTGTAACATTGACTTATTCAACGCGAAATAACTGCTATTTTTTTTAATTAATTAAATTATCAAACATGTTATTTTTTGATCCATCAACTTCAGACAGAAGATTTAATTATTAGACTCTTCCAGCTTTAAATTGAAAATCTTTGGAACGTGTGTAAATTCCCGTCGGTCATGAATTGGCGCCATTCGCACCAATAATTCATCTACCCAATTACGTCAATCCAAACATTGTTTGGCGAAATTTTCCTGGTTTAGCGAAAATGGTCGATGAGGTTTTACACATGTACCAATTTCTTAAAGAATTTCAGAGTTTCGAATTTTATTTTGCATTGCCTCGAAGATCATTATTAGGGACCGCCATGATGTCCCCTTATTAAATGCCATGCATTATGAAAAACATGGATTAACACAAAGCATTGTTCACTCTTCATTAGCATATTTACATTTAACACTTATAAATTGCTTATGACACTCAACATAAAATCACACTGAACATCAAAACTATTGTTACAGTACCTCGTATTGAGAGTTCCTTTTATGACCATGAAAATAGTACAAATGAACAACATGGACGAAGCCACCAACAATACACGGAAAACACAGAATATTTTACATATAATATAGCATTTTACAAAAGCACATAAAGTCACATTTAAAAGAACTGAAAGGTTGGATACAAGATAGGAGGAAAAGGAATTATACCCACACCTAAATGAAACTAGCAAAGTTGGAGTATATATAATAGCGAATTTTCTGTTAATAAGTTTTCAAGAAGTAAAATGAAAAAAAAAATTTATTGAATTTTCAAATGAGATAATGAATTTTCTTTTGCCGAAATAAAATAAGTGTTATAATACTGTAATTTCAGATAAATCAATCAATTTAGAATTATTAATTGTATTTAATATATGTGCACAAGATTATAAGAGTTAAAAATAAGAATCTACTATCCACTTTTTCGAATCAGAGAGAATATGAACCGATTTCGACAGGATATATAGTGAATGAATAGATGTGGAAAGTTAAGAACTTTAAACAGTGTAGAAAGAGAATGTGTGTCTCTTAAAAACTGATCCTTGGCTTATTACCAATTTTTAGCTCTCAAAAACAATTCAGTCGACACCAATTATAACGAGCATAGAAAGTCAATTTTCGGTCTTAGAGTCTTATTAAATTTCAAAACTTGTAATCTATGAATTGTTAATGCATTAGGTTTATAATGTTTAATTTGTAGAATAAAGTAAAATAGTTAAATTTATTTTCACATTTTATATAGATACATTTGTCTATTTAAGAGTGTGAATCACTTATTCTTATATTTTACTTACTGTATCTAATTTATTATATTGCATTTTAAGATTGTAATTCAGAGACAAAGGAGACAAGTTAGGAAAATTAAAAAACATCCAATGCAATCTTCAGATAAACGATTTTTAGACCTCTATCCGAGTTTAAATTTTAGTACCCGCTGAATCATTATTTTTATTATCTTATATCGAAGTAAAAATTGGCAGAGATGAAATTTTTTCCAAAATGGATCGACGAATAACAGTGGAGGGAAAAGGAAGATAAGAGTTAATAAATTTTTGATATCAATGAATAAAATGTTCTTATTATATAAGCAACCACATTATTTGTTTAATAATCATCAAATCTCTTATTTCCTTGATTAACTAATTTAGGTTTTTCTTTAATCTAGATTCATGGATCTTGCGTTAAACCAAGAATCATGGTTTTGTTTTAAACTAAAGCTTTCCAATTAATGAATCTTGGTAAATCAAGACCCTCTAATTACAAATTCTGCTTCCTCAATTTTTGATTAATAAAAGCTAGAGTAAGATGAAGAAGATATTGTTTTTTAAATCTCTGTGAAGATGATATTAAATTTTCTCCTTCTTTTTATGTAATGCAACATAAACAGAAATAAAAACTTGAAAAGACTTTTGAACAACACTCAGTGGGTGGTAGTATATATACTTCCCACAAAAAGAGGGGTTAAAAATAAAATTAATTTTACCTAATAAACTAAATGAATTAATTTTCTAAAGTCGATATCGAGCTTAAAATATTTTAATAAAATATTATTAGTGACGCATAGGGCCCCACAATCATCACGTAGTGGTTGGTAATTTCGGACGGTCCTTGATTGCATCAATTTCCCTCTTTGCAATCACAAATGACATACCTGTAGCGGATCATTGAACAATTAAGCACCAGAAATGGCGCCAAGTTGGACAGGAAAAAAAGGCGCTTAAGACACCATGCGGAATTTTTTCCTTCCTCTCTGGTGAATCCAAAACCTCCTTTAAAAAAAGCGTTTGCCAAGTTTGGCGCACATACATTAGATACATTCACAAACTCACTCAACTCAACTTTGCAATCAGGTATTGTCCGAAATTACCAATCACTGCGTGATGATCGTAGGGGCTACGTAACACTAGAAAAAATGGCCTTATAAAGGGTTAAATCTGTCGATTAAGCTCTATGTACTAAAACTCGTTATAACTGGTTCTGACTGTAGTTTACTTTTGAAGGAAGAAAGACGTGCTATTTTTGCAAAACTTGAATTGTTCCTAAAATATAATGCAGCCGCCACCGGGAGAAAGGGAAGAAACACGCGTCAGAAAAAGGGAAAAAACGCTTTACAAAAATGCTCGTTGTTTCATCGTGTTTCTGGCGAACAGGCACATGAGAGAAGGCATCGAGTCCTTCCACACGAAACGATGGGTTAACGGAGGCACACCGAAACGCTGGAAACGGAAAATGATCTTTGGTCTGGAAAATCCTAATTTGCGATTAATGAATGCTAGAATAAACTGGTCAGTTGTAGGGCCAAACAGGCGTCAGGTCCAGAAGACGTGGAAATCTGAACGAAGAAAAAGTTCCTGTCAGCTTGCCAAACAACAAAGTCAATGGCGCAGCACAAGCAGCAGATTTAGTCATCAAATCTAATTCTCTATTAGGTGGATATCAAGCTAAATATAACAAAATTTAAAAATATCCATCAAATCCAGATAATATTCCAACTATGGCCAATTTATTTAATCGTTATCAGTCACGAAAATCTGATCGGGCAGCAGAATCCCTTATCAAAGGTGAAAAATCTGGATATACAGACAAACGTTTAAGTTTTGATACAAGCTTTGTGGCATTTACACAACCTGGAAAACTGCTTAAAAGAATAAAAATGAAGATTTTTGTTACTTGATGGGTGTAACAGCCACTCCGATGTACCGCCTACCTGTATGTAGATCTCGCTAGGGGGAACATCAGGTGACCGATATATGTGTGTGTGTATATGTTTGGAGAAACAGTATTCGTCGCTTCAAGAGACACGAGTGAGACACTGGAGGGGAGGGCTTTTCGAAGTTTCGATAGAACATTAAGAGGGGCGCGATTTTTTTTGTCTTTAACGCTGTACTATCACAAATTTGCTTCTTGAGAGGAGAGATGGGTTGCGTGCAGAATGGAACACACCACTTTAGGTCTGCAAAAGCCACAAAGTTGATTACATATTTTTAAGATCTATACCTGTAGATGAAATGAAGTGTTTTTTGATTCATTGACTTGTACTATAACGGAATTGGCACAATGTGGAATAATATATATTTCCATTTGGAAAATAAAATTTGTTGTAAATTCATTTGCAAAATGTTGCTAAGAACAAAAGAAGACATCAATCCAATATTCTCCTTACGTTCAGATGACTGGTCAGTCTGGTCAATTTATCAAACGGGTTCAAAAAGATTTGCTAAATTTATTATACTCAATTATCAAACGGACATTATATCTAGATGACTTACTAGAATTGTCCAGTTATCGAACAGACATCAGTTTAAATGCGTACTTTTTTTTTGTTGCCATCTATAAAATATAGCATTTGGTCATATGCGGAATTATATTTTGAAGTTTAATTGCCCGGAGGAAACTTTTATAAAAACTAATTTTATCTTTTTAAACGCGAAACAGAAAAAATAGTTTCCTGACGTCTCTTAAATAAAAGACAATTCTTTTATTTGTTGGAAAGAAACCCAATCTTTCCCTATTCTTGTTTTTCAACGCGAAAACTAACCCTACCTGAGCTTCGAAACAGTTACAGTTATGACGAAAGGCCTCTCTCTAAACTTTGAGTAATGCTATGCTCATTTGCAACACACATACTGGGAGATTCAGAATTCTTACTGCAACACTTCAGAAAATAACCAGATGACTCTATTGCATTGAAATTTTGTCAGACTGATAAAAAAAAAAGTCACTAATGCTGTGCGGTTATGTTATGGAGATCGTAAACTGTTTTTACATATACTCCGACACACCTTACATGTTAATGAAACCCTTTTCACGCTTTACACTGTCAAATTTATTTGTTTCTGGATGAATTCGTTACAGAAAAATGCCGATACGTCCACATATTTCCTATAAATATTCACTGCGTTTGCAAAAATTGCGGTGTACTTCTTATACGTGCAATGAATAGATTTAGGATGCACATGAACAGTACATGATAACAATATCCAATCATGTTCAGGAACACTTAGTACGTACCTGTTTTTCCAATAATGAAATATTGAAATAATTTTCATTTTAGAGAAATATGTAGCCTGCAATTTCAAAGTTATGCTAACTTCTAAATTCGATTTTCTTAAAGTTTTAAAAAGAAACAATGCGTTATACTGATATTTAGGAGGAAATAAAACATTTTTACAATGTATTTTGATATATAAATACAGTATCATTACAGTGTGTGTGAGTTTACATATTTCATTCAGCAAAAATATCAAAAGATAAAGGAGTAATTATCCTTTATAAAAAGAGAGATATATAGAGTCATATGATTAAGCTTTGAAACGTTGTAGCATATATCCTGGATCCCCCTGCACATTAGAATGCTAAGGCCAGAAAAATAAATTTCTGAATAATAAACGTTCAACTCTCTAATCTTATATCAAAAATGGACTATAACTTTACAAGGAGAGACACAAAAAAGAAGTTCTATTCGAAAGATACATTCTACATTTTGTACAGTGAACTTTCTTCCAATACAGAGAGCGACATTGAAGTAGTTACAGAGAGTTTTCTCACACACGAAAAATTCGTCTGTTTTTTTGAGAAATGCTTTGGAAAAATGCTGGAAATAACGTTTCTGGACAACCCCCGAGCTGCTCCCATTTTGAATATTTGATGCCATGTAACCATTATTGTGCTTTAAAGACAGCAGAATCTGCGAATGGGTTATTTTGAATTAAAGTAGTGTTTTCTGAATTTATGCATGTTTGAAAGCTAAGCCTCGTATTGTATAAATTGAAAATACATATCGGTTTATCAAAGTTGTGTTATCGATTTGTTCATCGATAAACAATATTTCAAATGCACCTATTTCATGAAATGTTTTTATATATCAATGACGAGCTGTCGAACGTTTTTCATCATCGGTAACTTAGATAGAAATATCTATTCATTCATAGGATACAGCTCGAGGGGCTTGAATTCTCAGAAACAAGTTAAGTATAAAGAATATTCTGAAGTTGAAAGATTCTTATTCGCAAGCTGATCCAAAGGGACCACGTAACACCAAAAGGCCAGTAGTATCCTGACCTTGTAGAATCAGGCTCAAGGGACATGAAATTTAAGGTCAGCAATGTTTCATTTCATTTCTATTCTAACTGGGATTAATCAATTTACTGTACACAGAGTCAGTTAACGATACTTTACATAAAAAGAGAGATTTTTTTAAAAACACAGTTTGACACCTAAATTTCATGTATTGATAGGGAAAATGTTTTTTTAGCATGGTGAGTTATTTATACATTTTATTTATATATATATTAAGTATATTTATATATATGTGTGTGTACATACAACAATAAGTAGTATATATTTATGGAATAATATAATATATGCAGTTAATTTTATATACAACTATCATAATAGAAGGGTTGGACCATTTGTTCTGAAGGGGGGAGGGGTTCCCAGGGAGCAAGGAGGAGGGAGAAGGACGTCCAACACCCCTCTACTGGTAGAAGAGTGTTCGAGAAATGCAGAGTTAAATTTTTTAAATATAACAATTGATTATTCTAAATGCGAAATATATTTTTTGCATGTAAGTTTAAATTATTAAATTACAAGTTAATTAAGGACTTTGTAAGACAATGAAAAATTAAATTCAATCAAGAGTCGGACACCCTTCTCAGAATAGAGGGGTGGAGGGGTAGAGAGGCTATAAAATCGTTTGGCAGAGAAGTCATTCGAAAGCTTTCTAGTCCAGAGTTTATGGAATGTTTTTTTACCAAACGATCTACTGAGGAGAAGAAGTGGAAGTTTTCTCTTATGTTAATATCACAATTCCTTTTGAAGACCGGAGGTGGCAATGGCATCGCATCGGAAATTAACCGTCTTTCTCATGTCACTCTTCCGCCATTGGAGGTCATCAGGCAAATTCTCGAAACAGCTTATGGAAACTTATTCTTGAGCATCAGTTGAAGAAATAACCATCTACACCCAGCTGCTAATAACTCAAAAGAAAGTGCTTTCTAATCAAATTAAACGATCGCATATTCAAACGTAAGAATGTAAATTTCTCACGTTATCAGATGGTAAAAATCGATTCAAACTGAAGAATATTCTAAATAGAGAAGTAATTATAAGTGCATCTTCATCTAGGTTTTAAAATACTAGAATCTGTTGATGACCATTATATTGTGATTCGTATTAAATGAAAATTTAAACCCCTTTTTCAGAGCGAAAAAAAAAAAGGAATCGATGTTTCAACAATTCATTTCGAAATATTTTTTGAAAGCACGACAAACTTCATTTTAATTTAGGTAAGCAATTATAAATATTTTAAATGTAGTATCATTGTAATGAATGAATGAATGGTAATTTGATGTCAAAAAGTGGCTTCTCTGATTTTGATAAGAAATTCTTCTATGTTTCAATAAATGGAATTCTCCATAATATTCTAAGTAAATGAATTTTAAAAAATTTGTACAGTCAAACAAATTGAAACGAGAGAAATGTTCGCTTAACTTATTTTCGTTTTTGACTGGTGCTCTCTTTTGGTAAATCTTCTTATTTGATTGAAACTTTTCGTGATTTTCCGAATGCGACACACTTTTTGGAAATGCGATTCTAGTGGCTACATTTTTTTCTTCTGAAATATTAATTTAGATAAAAGTTGTAAAATAGCAGCGGGACAATATCCAGTCATTGAGCAGCAACAACTCGTGTTTTTTTTCAGTGAGTTCAAAGAGGCGACGGTGGTTTAGCAGTCAGGGCCTGAGGTCCTACACTTTAGGGTCAGCACAACGCTGTGGAAAAAAATAGAATTTTTACATTTAACAACATTACACTTTTCCGGGAATGAAATGAAAATGATAATTCACCATTATGATTACGGAAAGAGTTATTGATTATTAAAACTTCAGAATCAACTTATTGCTTTCAAAGAAATTTATTTTCAGTAAGTGAGTCAGAAGCAAAGGCACAAAGTTTTGGCACTGGAATTCTTAGATATTTTTTTAAATAGAAGATAATAAAATTTATCGTAATATTTACAATAGAGAGATAAATTTAACTTCAAGGATCCTAAAGTACCATTGTGGATAAGTTACTCAAAACATTGTATTTTCAGAAATATTATTTATAATTATATTTTTCGTAATATTAAACTCATTATTAATATACATGATATTTACAAAAGTCTTGATCATTTTCGCAAACTTTGTCGGCAAGCTTGTTATGCTTTGTATATTTTACAGAATAATTTAAAAAATAATAATAAAATAGAAAATACATATTTTATTTTAAGTTTTTGATCGTCAAGCATCGTAAAGTTAAATTACTCGATCCAGAAGCAACTTTTATGTGACTCTTTAATTATTTTAATTTTTACTAAGAAATTTAACTGTTTTCTATCAGTTATGAGATCTAATCGATCGGATGTATTTAAAATAAGTTTAACATTAAAAATTCTGACATAACCTAAGGAAGTATTACGATTTCCGGAATCAAACAGCTGTAACTAAAGTTACGAATACATTCGCTCCACAATTATTTAAGAAAATGGCTCTGAATTTGAGATCAGTCGAATTTCCAAGAGTAGACTTTTCAGTGTTAATAAATGGTTTAAATTATTAACGATATTCAAATAGGAAAAGCTATATTACTAAAAAATTCTAATTAATATTACTTTCTAGTAATCAGTTCTACTGACACAAACAACTTCATAAATCAGATTTGCCGGGTTTCATGGACTTCAATTAAGGGGCTTACGATTCGTAAGATGTTTATTACAAAAAGGATTAAATAGGTATGTTGGAAACTTTTCAGAACTAGCATAGAATACATTTGCAACTTTTCATATACCATGTTTCATGAAATAGAAATTGAGCTTCGATTTTCAATACCTAGAATAATTCCAGGAAAAGGATCAAAAGTTATGTTATATTGAAACAAATGGTACAAGATATAGATGAATTTTTTCAAATATATTGAAGTAAGATGTTTCGAATAATTTAAACTAAGGAACTTTTTAAAAGTTTTTTGGAGGCGGGGTTAAATGTCTATATCTGAGTTTGAATACAGTATTGTTACTTTGCTTCTTAAAACTCAAATCAAATGGGATAGTATATTATATTTAAGATTTAATTTTTTATGTTTATTTCCAAGGAGGAAGTCAAATGAAAACCTATAGTAAAAGTGCTCTTTTCAAGACTTGAAAAATTCATACAATTGCTATGCAGGGGAAATTCTAATATCACGTACACTTAACCATGGAAGTTCCCTGGACGTATTTTATACTTAATGGATCTCAAAAATTATTATTTGGTTTTCTATGCCCTATTTGGTTAAATGAATCTCCTTGTACTTATTTTTGGCCAATCTTTTTTTGTACTCCCTGAACCAGAAAATCTCAAGTTATATAGATGCTAGAATACCGGTGAGGCGAAAGGTACATTTAGTTTTTGAAATTAACTTTACAGATGAGCAGAGTTAATAATACACACAAATATAATAAAAAAAAACATTACAAAAATTATAATTTTGAGATGTAGAAATTATTGATTGCATTCTCATGTAAAATAAGCTACTGGGGTGCAGGAAGTAAATACATTATCTCTAAAATCTATGAAACGATATCATTCTTCCCAGTTAATATTAAGACTATAGGTTTTTTGATTTCAGCAACTCATTTTGGGATTAAAAGACCAAAGTGCAGTGGAACTTCGCTTAAGTATCCCCTCTAATAACGAGTTAATTAGCATAAAAAAAGAAGAAGAAATAGTAATAATAATAACTTGCTTAACAAGTGATGTTTCGTATATCTAATGACGAGGATAGAGGATATCCCTGATCATGCGCCTAAGCCTTACGTGTTTGACACTCGCTCCGCTATCAATTAGTTTTGCTTAATCACACATTTTTCCAGGCTTGTGTTCAGTTCCTGTGGAGCTTGTAGTCAAAACGGCTGTAATTTTGATCAAGATAATGGGACTGAAGATTGATAACAATGATGTTGGTGAGCCAAGAGAACAGCCAAGATCTTATACAGTTGTATTGTGTTAAAAGGTAGGAAGGTGCGGAGGGTTTGTCAAAGGAGGAGGAAGTAACAACAAAGCAACAATATTTTGATATAATAGATGAAATGCTGAAAAATTATGATTTTTTTCTTTGTACACTGAGAAACATCCCCTTAATAAGGCAGCGGTTATGCACTCTTAATGAATGGTAATGCTGTGCCGCATTTTCACCAAATTTTGAAGCGTCGGCAAAAACTCTCTAGATAGCATGCGGGAAAAAATGAATTCCTAGAAATCATGAATAGCAATCTTATTATCTTGATTGGTTTTTTCCTTCTGAAAAATTTATTTCGCAGTCCAGTTAGGTTCGTTCTGTGATAGAAGGAAAGACGAAGCTGCTACTGAACATAGTATATAGAATTTTCTTCAAATAAACATTACACATAAAAAATTTTGATTTTTTTTTTTCAGAATGGAACACATTATTGTATTTTATATAAGATTATATGGAAAAATTGCTTCATTTAATGAATGTTTCACATTACGAGTAGAATTCAGGAAAGAATGATGCTCGTTAAGCGAAGTTCCACTATACATGAGCACAATGACGTACAATATACGAACATTAGAAAAGGAGACACATACACTAAAAATAAGGACACATAAGCTAGCAATAAATTTTACATAAATTAAGAAGAATAACCAATTAAATGAGGATTCCCATTCATTGATGGCTTCATAATTCTAATACCATGTACACTTAACTATGGAAGTTCCCTGGAAGTATTTTATACTTAATGGATCTCAGTAACTACGCTCTGCTTATGGTATCATCTGTGAACAGTGGCATACAGTATATGAATACAAAGAGGCATTAAAAACTTTAATGGGTGTATATCTGAAGTTTTTTTTAAGAAAATTGTAACAAATAACCTGAACAAAATGACAATCAGGTCGGGATTATACCTTTAAACTGAGGTAATTCCGGTAAAATCGGATATCTGGTAAGTTTAATTGAAATGATAAGCAGATAATTATAAATATATATTTTTTTTCAAACGAATATACGCTTATATTTCTCTAGTTACTTACTATTAAAATTGTTTACATTATATTTTACCAAAAGCTTAAATAATTTTTTTTTATCGTGGTAGCACAGCAAAGGGCGCATGCAATGGTTCCCACGGCAATAGGGTTGGGGACCTTGTCCTATACACGAAAGAGACCTCGTGAGAGGGAGGAGCATTACCTTTGAGGAGGATGCCTGGTGTCACAGGATTGAGCAGACGGCGCCGTGGCATCCTTGTGGCAGGAGCGGGTGGGCCGTGATGTTGCCCGTGTGGAGTGCTGGAAGGCGCCAACTCTGATTGCTCACTGGCTGGCACAAAAGAAAGAGAAGGGATCAGCATGGACACATTTCATGAAACTTGTCACTCGAAAATCTATTCTGAAACTCCGCGATGAGTTCAGTTTAGCATAGTCATCTCGAACGAGATTGGATGGAGAAAAAAAACCAGAATTTACTCAAGCCAAATATAGTAAATGTGGCGCTCTCTTACCACCAACTATTCAGAATCCCCACAAGGACCCCTCTTTCATATAACGTTTGGGAAGAACATCGGAAAAAAATTCAAATGATGAAAATGCAGTTCAGAAGTTAATCCCTGTCCTCCCACGGACGATAGTGAGACTTCTACCAATTCATCTCTTATGGCCGATCTTAAAGAATTGTGCAAATTATTTAAGGAGATTCAGGACCCTTAAATTTCAAAGTCTTAGATTTTTTGAAAAACATATATGTTAGAGCCCAATCGTATCTAAAATGTTAACACAAAAAAAATTAAACGGCATTACCAAAACTTTCAGAGTTATCGAGGGAAAAAAACTAAACCTTATTTAATTTGTTGTTGTTGTTGTTACTTTTCAACTTTAACTTCCTTTTTCTCAAAAATATTTTACCTTGCACGCAGAATTTTTCAGAAATTACTTATCTCATTAGTTTTAAATTTCATTTACATATTCGAAACAAATTTCTGAATGACTTATATTATACATCAATTTGTAGACAAATTATTGAAAGAAAATTTTTTATGTAAACTTTAATTCTATTTCATAATTTTCTAATCAATCGTATTAAAAAAATTGTTTCGTCAGATTTTTTAAAAGTATGAATAGCATTAAAAATGAGCATTTTCGTACTTAATAACATTGCTTTTATAAATTTTGATAAATGTCGTACTTCAGAATCCTGCGCATAATAAAATATTGATTTTGATAATTTTGAAAAAGGGTTCCATTTCTATTTCTTTAAGACTTTTTAAGATTTTTTGTTTCATTGGAAAGTTATATTATCTTGAAAAATAATGTTTTTTCTCATACACGAATAATATTTAAAAATCTTGAGACTCCTTAATCTCACTAAATTTTTTTAAAGCCATATATATATATATATATATATATATCAATTTTTAAAAAGTAATATCAAACATTTTTACTCTCAAATCAACCTTGGTATCCAAGACAAAATAGAAAAAAAAATATTAATTAACTTCCTTAAATTTGCAATGTTTGGAATGAAGACTAATAATAATTACTCCCTAAAAAAGAATAAATAAAATAAAATTCAAATGATATCTTTTGAATCACTCCCCTTCCCCAGAAAGCAAGTTAAATCTTAATCAGTTTAGTTTGCTTTGGCTTCCACCTAATTCGATCTCTCCGCAAAAATAGATGGAGGTCTCTTCCTTCCCTATTTTTTGCTTGGTGTTATCTTAGATGTCTAGCGAAATCTCATTTAGTTCACTCAAATGAGTGAATTGTTTAGTTTCTAATATTGCAATGTAGTCTGAAATATTTACCGATTGTTAAGATTTCTAAACAATTTCTCCCTTTTTTGAAATGTTGATTTTTTTTTTTTTTTTTTAATTTTGATATTTTTATTTCTCGTGACAGACACGGGGAGGTATTTCTAGAGTCCCATGCTGCTGAGGATCAAAAGAACAATCTGTTCGTTTAAGACTTGTAAGAGATTTTCAAGCTTATTTCTCTTCTACTAGCCTCTGAGGCTACTTGATGAACTTTGTTCTTGAATTATTATATTAAAAGAGAAGTGTAGCGATTAAGAGATAGAGGAATTGGGGAGATTCATAGGAACATTACCTAGGTTCAAGCTACTGTGTGATGATGTACTAAATCGTTACTGAAAGTCTACTTGAGTGGAATAAAATGATTTGAAGTTTTTAAGACAAGTAGAATTTCTCATTAAAATATCTGGTTTGGGCCGCAATTACTTACCAACTCATATGTTAATTAATTTTATATTGCTTATTCAAGATTGAATAAATAGGTTAAATATTATTTGGCTCATTATTATTGCGTCACTGTTTTTAATCACAACGAAGTAATTCGTTACTACCAGTTCACCTAAAAGAGAAAACACCATGCTCATCACTTCACCAGATACGTTTTCTTTGAAGTTCTGGGCATTTACCTAACATTCAAGAGCAGAAATCTTGGTAGATAGATGTTTTCATTTTTTTTTTTTCCAATTGTTTAGTGATTCAAGCTCTTTTTACCCAATATCTGTTCAACGCTATTAACTCTTTTTTTTTCTTCTCCCCACATACTGTTTTCTCTCACACATGCTCTGATTCTCATTTTACTCTAACACTTTTCCTTAAATTAATTCCTTTTTTACTCTGGAACCATCCATTAAAATAAGTATATTGTTTCTTATTCATCGTTATGCAATGATGCTGAAGAAAAGAAATAATATCTCCGATGAAGAATATAACTGGTAATAGCTATGATTATTTTTTAAAGCGCACAATAAACATAAAAAACATTATTTTTTCTCATATATCAGATGTAAGCTGTGGCATTCTAGAATTAATGTTTTTGGAGAGAAATTTTCCTCGACTGTGTAAAGTAATCAAAATATTTAAATAAGTGGCAATGTTCATAATAAAGCAAAATATTTAAATAAGTGATACATTTGAGGTTTTGTTCAAGGAATCTAAAGAACAGAGGAACAAAATAGCAGATTAAAGAACAATTTTTAAGAATGAACAAGAACAGGTGTGCAAAATTCATCTAAAAGAACAGAAATTGTCTTCCCTAGGTACAGCATTAGAATGGGCTTCCTCAAGTTTGTTTTTAATTCAATTTTTTCCATCATGTTGTTATATTTATAAATACAAATAAGAAAGGAATTCTAGTATAGCAAGGCAAAATATATAATAATTTTCTATCTCCGTCAAACGGTCATATTTGGTGATTGCCATTTTAATAAAAAATTCAAAAGCTTAAACTGCTCCATCTGTCATTGTTTCATGTCAGCTAATCACATAGTGTATCCATAGTGTATCACATAGTGTATTTATTGGATAAATATTATTTAATCTTAGAGGCCAATTCAGCTTTTGATTCTCTTAATATCAGAGCCGTTTTATCAAGGAAACTGAAATCTGGAAGCTCATAGACATAGCCATTCCGAAAAAAATACACATTTTAACAATATATATATATATATATATATATATATATATATATATATATATATATAAATTCATGCTTGTTTTCTGTAAAAAATATTTATTTGAAGTCTCAAAAGGTCTCAGGGCTTTCTAATGTCGAAATATTTAATTTTTTTTGTAAAATATGTATGTCAAAAGTCCCAACTCTTCTGAACATTTTGGTGTTAGAATTTTTAACAATACTACCAAAATTACCAGAAAAAATAAACCTTATTTACCTAGGGTTTTTTTCATCTTCAACTTCATTTTTATCAAAACAAAATATTTCAACTTGCGTGAAGGATTTCTTAAAAACTATTTATAATTAATATAAATTTCAAACTTCATGCACACGACCAAAATATGTTTCTTTATGACTTATATATCAATTCTTAGACAAATTGTTAACTGGAAAAAAATTTATATGAATTTTAATTGAACTTCTTCTTAAAATTTCATATATAATTTTTTTAATAATTATATTTACAAAGATTTTTTTTCCTCTAAAGTTTTCAAAAATGTGTAACTTCAAAACAGAACATTTTTTTTTACTAAATGCAGTTACTTTTGAAAATTTTGATCGATATTGTCCTCAGAATTCTACGCGCCTTAAAGAAATGATTTTCTTCATTTGGAAAAAAACCTTCCAGTTTTTAATTCTATATAATTTCTTAAGAATTCATTAAAGTCATATGAAAATATAAAAAATTACATAAACGTATATGAATATGACTTGGTAAGGGTACGAAGTTTCTGTTTTGTTTCATTGGTAAGTTATATTAGTTTAATAAATGTTTTTTCACATAGACGGATAAGAATCTCGAGACCCCTTAGACGGAAGTAAAATAATAGGTAAGGTTTTGTTAGAATTAAAGTTAAGGAAATGAAATTACTTTAATTTTGTTTGTCATTATGCATTAATATTGACACGTTAATGGCTAATATTATTATGCAGATCCGAATAAATAATTTTTTGTTATCATTTTGCATTAAAAATTTGTAAGATTTTATTTAGATATTTCTTTTATGTTTATTGAGGCCCCACTCCATATCCATGACCCTGAATTTAGGTAGGAGCAAGTGACAACTGAAAATGGAGGATCGAATGAAAATATGATACTTCTCTATAGATTAACCCTATCTTTCAGATACTTCTTTATCTGGTATGCAGAGGTTTATTATAACGGGGTTTGACTGCACTTGGGAACATAAAATAATTACGATATAACTGATGAGAAGAACAAATAAACTTGTAATAAGTTATATAGAAAAAGTGAGAAAGAAACGTACCCCTTGTGTAGTTTTCTGTAACGTTGGACTTCTTGGTCATCTGCTTGAAAAATCTTTTCTCCAAGTTGTTGCTCTGTATAACATGGAAATATCATGTTTTTGAACTGAATAAGCTTAAAGCACTGCTGTTATTTTATTTAGCTAAGAAAAGAATATAATATTGCAATGGCATTTTAGCTAAGCATTTATACTACTTATTTATGCTTTAATTTTCATTTCTCTGTAGGAATTCGTTGTTTATTATTAAATTCTTACTAATAACATTTAAGCGTAATTCTAACTATAATATTAGAATCAAATAAATATTTTTTCAATTCGGGGTGTTTAAATTTGTGTTTTTTTTTTCATAATTTTTTTTCCATTCAATTAATTAATCACTTACTGCAGAGCTGTAATTAAATGAACAATTTAACTTTTTTTTTTCTTATCCCAGTTGCCAAAAAGGCTGATAATTTTCTAAAATCGAAACCAAATTTCAAAAATTAAAATGCTGAATTATACGTTTATGAAATAAGTTAACATTGCATTATATGATTCTGTTTATTTTCGATGGTTGATTTTTATTTATGATTTAAATAGTTAACTTTCCTTACAAAAAACTCTCAGAAATATTTTGCTTGATTTCAATTACAGTTTTAAGGGTTTTAATTAATTATTAATACAAGAACCTTTTATCATATACCAGTCGAATCATTATTTAGTTACATAATTATTGCTTCTTATTTTCTAATCAAATGTAAATATCGTAAGATATTGAGTTTAAGAATGTAGAGTCTCCTCATTTAAAAGTAAAATATGAAATTTTTAATTTAATTATAATTAATATATTGATTTCTTCAATCGGTAAGAAAAATTAAAATTTTCTACTTATTTTTCACATTTTATTATTTGATGACGTACGACAATTACGGCATGGTTTAAATCTACTGAGAAAAACTACCAATCAAAATATGATTATTGATACTTACTAAATTTCTAAAAAGATTAAACAGAAAAAATTAATAAATACTAAATTTGTAACTTGTTTAAAACAAAAATAATTTTCAAAAAAAAAATTCTAAAAGATAATTTAAAAACTTGTAATATTAATGAAGTGAGGAATGAAGAGAGTTTAAAAAAGAACTATATCTTGATTTCAGAATTATTTGTTTATGAAAAATTATTTCTTATCAGATAAATTTTTCTCCTAGTTCTCATATATTCCAGAGCAACGGTTTCCAATTTTTATGTTGTTAAATATTTCCGCCTCTCTTTTCCTTTTATTTATTTTTAATCGATACAATAATAGCCATGTTTTTTTTAAATAATAAAAATTTGTCCACTGTAAACAAATTGTAAGCTAGAATTAACAGAATAAAAAATAAGGCTTAGCTAATGCATATACGTATTCGCATATTTATTTCTATATTACATTCTTTTTAATTATTTAAATCAATTACATCTATTTTAGAAATGAGTAAATATAAGCCGTTTATTTTGTAGTCTGCCAAGAAAGTCATAAAAATCTGCATTAAACTGAGATTTCCTTCCCGTGCGTGCAGTTATTCAAAGCAAAACTAGATCTATTTGCAAGACAAGTAGAGGGCAATTTTTATCATTCCTCTTTATCAGGAAAATAGATAGAGTCTGAAAGTGTTTTTGCTAAGATTAGAGATCATCTGTAGAGTTTGATCACAGGAAGATTTCAGGACTTTAGAAAACTGAGCCTAAATTCAATTCGCTCTCTTATCTCATCGCTGCTGATATTGACACATGGTCTAAGAAGCTGCGACTTGAACACTGATATGCAGTCAAATCACACTGTGAAAGAAATATTTAATGCTATAAGATTAGTCTACTTTTAAAAATTTTTGTCTGCTGAAAAACTCCCATGTATGATGAAATTTGCTGGAAAGCTGTTCTCCATATTAGGATCTACATATACTTGCGAGCAACATTTTTATTGCTTGAAATTCAACAAAAGTAAATATAGATGCTATTTGACACATAATAACTTGCAGGCTGTGATAAGAATCTCAACAAGAAATATCTCACTATTTATTTTAAAAAAAATTGTAGAAAAGTGTGATCGGATACATTTGTCTCATGAAATTGATTCTAAAATTAAATATACTTACAACTATAGATGATATGAAATTAGCGCAAGAAATAAATTGAATAAAACTGCCACTATTTTATTTAATTTGTTGATTTTTAAGGTACAATTTATACCTTTTCTGAAATGGAAAATTAATTAGTGAATACAACCACTTTAAAAGATGTGGTTCAAAGCCCTCGCTTCAACGAAGTGCCAACAGTGACAAAACAATTGCCCACCTTGATTATGACGTCAAAATTTAATGTGAAGGTTATTGTTTATTAACACAAAAAGTTTGTCACATCTTGAGAGTGATGTAGAAAGTGCCACTCGTATCTCTTTTTTAACTATAAACCCGGCTCTTTATTTGGTTCGAGTGTCGATAAGCCTATTTCACACAAATAAGTCGCTATAAACACTTGAATGTCGTTTTACTTTTACTGCCTTAAATTGCTAAGCTTCGATCTCTCCTCTAAGTGTGTTCCAAAATTTAATAAAGAGAAAGTTGAATTAACTTTAACTTTTATTCTCATTTGTATCAGTTTCTGTATCTTCATTATTATTGGTTGTTTTTATTACCACTTAAAGAGTTATCGATAATTTTAAAAGAATGAAGTGATATGGATGAAAAATATGCATTAGAATATGCTTACGATTATTTTTAAAAAGAAATAAAATAATTATAAAAAGTGTAAATCAAAGACTAAAAATGTTGCTTCTATTCTATTCTATGGTTTGAAAATTAAATTTTCATTAACAAATTTTGGCGATTCCCCGTACAAAAGCCCACGCCTCTCAGTTTGGAAACCGCTGTTCTAGAAAAAAATATTTAACTACATAGTGAAGGTCAAAGTCGAAGCATCAATTTAAGTTTCTGTAAGGATTGTATCATAAAACTCATTATTCGATTTAATTCTCAAATGACATCTATTTCGACCTAACGTTACCTAACAAAAAATTGTAACGTATGACATAAAATTTCATAAAGTCAATAATATTTTAGAAGATAGAAAATTCTTTGTGAATGAAACGCAGCTTTTTAGTTCAAAAGCTATTTATACAAAAAAAAAATTTCGGAAAACTAATTTGAAGCCATAAGTATATATTTAGTGATTTAAATTACTCTGAAAATTCCGATTTTTCAAAATTTAAATAAACAATGTGACTTTTTTCTAAAATCATAATTACTTTATTTTTCATGAAATTTAAGCTGTAATTTTATATTCAGCTTTTGTGTCAAAAGTAGTAAACATATAAATTATATATCGGGATATTAAAAATAGAAATTTCGAGATTTTAAAAAGAACCATTTTCAATATCTTAAGTCGATATTGTTATTCAGATTCGCCTTTTTTAGCATTTAAGCCATTCTATTGCTTTTGTTATTTCTGTTTTTTGTAGTTTCTGAAAATAATTCAACTAGATCTTGTAGAATAAATATTAAAGCTTAATATAGTTCTAATCAAAATAAGTAAACACACCGTGCTATTCGTATGACTTGGTGAGATTCCCATATCCGGCAGGTTTCATTTCGAATATTTTTAAAAGTTATTCTGCATTCTTACATATAACAATCCTAAGAGAAACAAATAGTCTAATTCCTAAATTAATTATTACGATCTCTTTACATATTCAGACAACATAAATTTTTCATATTAAAAAGCGAAGCAGCAATGTGTTACTTCATGATAAAGTTGATAACCCTGCATTTCGAATGTATCAAAGATCATTGTAGAATAATGCATATATATATATATAGTTTATTACCATCTTTTTGTAATGTAATTCACTGAAGTATTACGGTTAGATCTGAAATTTCTGGTATAAATATACATTGTTCGATTTCAAGGTGTAGAACCGTACTAATTACATCTCCATTTTTTCCAAATTTTTGCTTTTCTACACTTAGTTTTGTTTTAAATTGGTTTGATTCTTAAGTAGTTTGTTATGATTATTTAAGGCTCAATGGTTTTAAATTTTAGAAAGTTTGATGATTTAAGCAAATTTTTGATTGATTTTCATAAGTATTTGTTAATATGATTTTTAATTATTTCTTTAATAATTTTGGTAATTTTTCTATTAATTGGTTTTGCTTAAAAATTTTAAAAATGTACTGCATTTATAAAAATGTACAAATTACATATGTTGTTCACGCTCACACACAGCCTATATATATATATATATATCCGACTTGTTCTCAAGTGGGTTTGTTAGTTGAGAACTGAAGAAGATGGCGACGCACAAGGAAAAGTATCTGACCTTGCTCCTCGATACTCTCCCCTCAGAAAATTTTTATTCCCAACTGGTGAAATAATTTCTTGAGAGACGTCACTTTCGTTCCAAAGACGAAGCGAAATCTGCCATTAAATACTTGTGTGAACAACAACCACTGGAATTCACACTAGTAGGTTTATACTGGTGATACTGGTTACGCGGTGGTGCAAGTGCATTGAAAGGGATGGAGATTTTGTCAAAAAGTGAATAATTCATTGCATGAAGGAGGTTTTTAATTTATTCAGTTTTAATTTTGTGATTATTTTTCAGTAGATCTTTATTTATGTATAGTCAGTCAATCAAACATTAATTTTAATGGTTATCAGAATTTGGGTATGTCGAGCTATATTCTATTCAGATGTGTACAACATATTTGTTATGAAGGTCATAACTTTTTTAGTTTAAAAAAATACTTTTTATAAGTGTGTATTAATTGATATAGATTTCAATTTAATTTTATTTGCTTAGGTATTAGTTTTCTTATTTCATTTTCCTATTGTTGCATTTTTGTTTATTTATAATGTGTTTATTATTCATGATCTATACCATCAATGATAACGTAATTACTGAAGATGAGATAGCTGGATTCGTGTAAATAGTTTCATCATATTTTACCTATTCCATAGTATAGAATAGTATTTAAATTTCAATATCTTCATTTTTGGTTTTCCATAATTTTTTCTCTTGAATTTTGCTCTGCTGCTTAAGGTAGTTTTGTATTTAATTTGATTGTAATTTTGAATGTGTTTCCATGTTGTGATGTTCGCTCTTATTTTTGTCACTTTACCTACATTATTTCAATCTGTTTCGAAGTTGTTTTTGCAATTGTCTTAAAAACTGAATCGAATAATATTTTCTAGTTTTATAAGGTAATGTCATTTTCAGATGTAGTAATCAGGATTCATCGAGGGAAGATAGGAATACATAAAAATTTATGAACTAAACAAGAGATACGTATATTAGTCCATTACCTCGTACAATAATTCACGTGGATTTCACTAGAAACACTTAAAATCTAGATGAAACTGATATCGGTAGCTCACGAGTTTAGTTGTAGAACTCGCAGTTTCGCCTAACTTCCATTAATTATTTCACTTAAATCTGAAGTTTACTTTTGTTATTGAGAGATTGTAAAAATATTGTATTTGTACAATCTTTGTATAAATACAATATATCTCAATTATATCATGTCTTTGAGTAATGTGAAAGAATAGGACCCGAAATTGTAATCCTATATCTGATAAAATAAACGTTCCAAATTTAAGTTACATTCTGATTTCGCCATCCTTTTAAAAGAACAGTACATTATTTCTATTTACTCATTTGTGTGTGAATTAGTTTATTTTTCCTGGTGTAAAATGTGTTCATATTTTGTCTCCTTTTCTGTAATTCTAAACGGGTTTTAAACTTTATGTGTTCACGTGAAAGAAGACGTATTTTTGGAATGTTTCAAAATTTCAAGAATACTGCATCATAAAATGATGTATGTATTACAACGTCGCAAATTGGAGCGATCTACTGCGAGGATATGTGCCTGAAGTTTCCAATTGGGTTCTTTGAAATCAGACAAAGACAGCCTTTATAAAACGAACTGTTTAATCCTTGTTCTGCCTCCAATGAGACTTCAGCTTTTCGAATCCTGAAACTACTTAAGTGTTTTAATCATATTCGAGATAAATATTGCTACATATTGGGAAAAAAATCGGCAAAAATAGTCTTATGATTTCATATTAAACAATTGTATGACGAAATATACATAAAGGAAGTGTTTCTCTTAATTTTAGCTTCTAATGTTTCTCCAAATGTGCCCTTATTATTTCAAATAATACTATGAATAACTTGCGTCTTTTAAAAAGATATTATTCCCCGTTTATTAAAATTTGTTCATTACAAAATTAATCAAATCTTTGAAATATGAAATGGATTTCTTTAGAAAGAGTTATAAAAAAAACAATAATGAACCCTAAAAAACGCCATACAATTGTAAAATTGAAAAAAGAATTACCCTATAAAATGAAACATAGATACATTTTTTCTTAGTAAGAATATCTGTTTTTATTTTGTTATTTACTATTGCAATTAATATCTAAATTTTTCTGACTTAAAAAACATCAGCTTTTTACACATTTTTTAAAGTGACATAATTTAGTTCACGGTAAGCTTGGAATTTATACCTGCGGATACGGGATTCCCACTGCAAGAGATATAGTGAGGGCTCACAGAAGTGAATGCATATCACAATTATTAACAACAAGGAGGGTGTCACAACAGAGCAGTGCGCCAAGCAGGCAATTCAGTACAACATCTAGCATATATATAAAGCTTTCGTATCAACATTGATATACACAAGGATATACACAGATTAACATTGCCCAGGGATCCTATTGTGCAAGGTACGAGTAAAAGGAATTGTTTCCTTTTGAAAGGAGTTCTCACACGCTTTGTTTTCAACTAATATTTTGGAATACTTTATTACGCTTATTAATACTTTATTATTATTTGAATCGAGAACTACGCCTTATGACTGAACCGTGAGTTATGAGGATTAGCATAACTATATAAGAATTGTAGTGGATAGTAATAGAAGTTTAGTGTACTAACAGGAAATAATACGATAAAGTTTCTTATGATGATTAGAGATGGTTTAGAACGCAATTTGGTATACGTTCCATATTCGTAATACAAAAATTTAATTTTTGATCCTTCGTACAGTTTGTTAGATTTACTATGTCTATTTTTTGATTGATCATTCATTACATCTCGATGAGTCATAACCTTAGTAGCAAAGCTGAGGCTTTACGCTTTAAGCAGAATATTTTTTACTTCGTGAAAAGTACTGATGTCTGTCCAAAGGGAAATTTAAAATGATAATGTGATGTTCTTTTCAGGCTATATATTTATTATGAATTTCAAATACTAAATTTGAGGAATCTGATGTTAAAGTAATAGCATTTTTAAAAGAGTGAAGGTATATAACTATGAGATAATTTGAAACATTTTGAGGAATGCTATGGATGACTGAAATCCTTGTAAATACCCTAATAAATATCTTACTTTTATCATGTAAAGCTGCAAATTAAACATCCTTCTTTATGTATTTTAGAAAAATTAACGTTTCAAATAAATTGTCTATCGATACTTTACTGAAATAGTTAGAAAGGTTATATTTTGACAACAGTGTACTCAGCATGCGTTCCTTCATTCAATGTCAGGTCCATGCATTTGATAGACTTCGAAAAATAGTATTCCAATAAATAAGCCAAAAATACAATTTCAAATGCTGTTTCACGAAGCATTTCTGAAAAAGTAATGCCTTATAATTTCAGAGATTTGTCTTTATTTAATTCGTAAAAAGATGAATATCTGATAAAAATTTACTATCGAAAAAGGTTTTAAAACTTCTATTAGGGCCAATAAACGAAAAAAGGCAGGAAATCGTGGAATGTGGCATGCATACACTGGGTCCCTGGGAAATGTCGCAGAAAGAGAAAGAGAAATAAAAAGACAGAGAAAGAGAAAGAAAAAAGAAAATAAGAGAGAAAGAAAGAGAATAATACTTTTATGAGGAAGATGTCCCGCTTTTATGCAGTGTGTTGTTGCTGCATGCACAATGAGAAAGGACAGAACAGTTACAAAACAACACTCAATACTTACAAGGCCAATCAGTTAAAACACCAAATAATTAAAACATTTATAATCAAAGGCAAGCTTTCATCATCTAACCACGCCACAGTAATGACTTGTCCTTATTTAATTTTATTCAATAGCTATTTGGAATTTTTAGTTATTTAAATATAGTAGAAAAGAAAGCAAAACTCATGGTGTTTATACAAATTCCTTTTAATCATTACTATAAAATTTGTGTTACATATTACTATTGAAGTTAAGCACGAGAAAAGTAAGTTTGAAAAATTAAGAGTTAACATGAAAATAATTAAAGATAAAATATTCATGGTATAGGCTGACTTCGAAAGAGCGAGAGACCAAACTTGCTGAACGGGCAGAAAGAACAGAGAGGTAGCGTTCTAATTGGCTGAACGATAAAGGATAGTTTATACTCAGCCGGAGAAGGTGATGAAACTCAATATACATAGCTATTTTTCCAGTTTAAAAAACCCTCCTCATTGTAACTAATTAATTAAAACAATAATTTAAAGCTCCAAAATTAATAAAAAAAATTTAAATTCAGACATTAAAATAAAGATTAAATTTAAATTTTAAAGTCAGAGTGAAACTTTTAGCTTGTCCCTTGATGTGTTATCAGCTTGAGTCAGGCATCACTGAAGTGCTTACCGTGGTCGGGCTCAAGAGAAGGATATAGTTTAAATAGCTGTGCTCTGAGAAACAATAAGCAGTAGCTCGAAAGCCGAATGTTGCATAGATTGACTGACACGAAAATAGCTTTGGTTCAGCCCACGTCACGCGACATTCGACTAACAATTGTCTAATTTTTGGAAAGTATAACTCATCGGTTGGCTTTAAGTATTTTTATTCCTTTATTAAAGCCACAAAAATAAAAACTTCCTTCCAAACTTTTGATAAATAATAATAATAATAATGAGATAATTTTCATTATTTATTGCAGAAATAAAATTGACTATAGGTAAAATATCATTTCTCCATTTCATCATAATGTGAAATTGACTCGTTTATGGAGGAGGCGGAGCGAAGGGTTTTCTCATCCTGAGCAAGCTATGAAATGACTTACAATAAGACGTAATGTAGGAAAGATAGCTCCATAGTAATTATTGAAACGGGATAGAAATGAATTGGAAAAACATAAAAATTATGTCTTTTTCAATGTGGTTTAAGCTAATAAAGAACTCTTATAATGAAGTATTTATATGCTAGGAATTTAAATTTTGCATGTAAGGATTTTTTACTTTATATGGAGAGAAATCAACGTACATGTATGATAAGTGTTAAATTAAGCACATGCGATGATTGCAAATTTTAATATGTTTGGAAGAAAGAATCTTATATATATACTGCTGTGGATGACAATATGCTAAAGAAAAGGTATTAATACAGTTATATCTTGATTCACGAACAAATTGGCTATCGAATAAGATTTTTGGACAAATTTAACTTTGGTTCATTTCGACTCGCAAACAGTTCGCAAGGAAACCAAACCACAATTATTTTGTACATATTTTGTCCCAAATTAGACAAAAAAAGTGGCAAGAGCAGAATATAGTTCTATTTTGAAGCCTAATCAAATTACTGTTGAAAAAAGGAGAGGAAGAACATCTAAGCAGGACAGTAGTGTTTATGTTGCTGATCTTGCCACACAGTTTAACTTGATGAAATCTGCAGTTCGTACCATTCTTAAGATCAGAAAGAACACCAAAATCAGAACTGCCTAGTATTATTATTAATGAAGCTGACTCTTCTTCTAAGTAGCAGTGTATGTAGTCATTCTTTGGTTTTCAGTATTTATCCACTACAAATGTTAAAATACAACAGTGAAAAATTATCATGGGTTTATTTTGGTGTCAATTTCTCATATAAAATCTGTTTCTCTTTTAACCAAATCAATGAAAAAAAGGTAGAAATAACTTGATACTAGGATTGTGGATCGGATTAATTTCACTTTTATTAATTTAAATTTGAAAAATTGCTTCGGTTCACGAATGTTTTGGTTTGCGAACCGAGTTTCGGAACGAATTAGGATCGTTAACTGATAGAGTGCATTGTGAAAAAAAAAACAATTTAGGGAACAAAAATCGAATAAACTGTAAAAGCATCTGAAAAAAGTAACTAAAAAAATGTTTGATCGAAAATCAAAACTGATTGGAGTAGAATGAATTCTATGTAATTTCGGCAAAATTTTATATAAAAGTCAAACTAAATATCTTCAGAAAATAAATTTTTCATAATTTTTTTTAAAAACTAAACTTAATTTTTCGATAATTTTTAATATTATCAAAATAATTTTAAATTTCAACAATATTAAAAAAAATTTCATATTTTTAAACAAAAAATATGTCCAGGAGAATAAACTCATTCATATTTTTAGTCCAAAGCTTAATTTTTTTTTCATACAAAATTTTAAGTAAGGTATTTAATCATATTAAATTTGTTTGTGTGTGAAATAGATACTTCAGAGATAGAAACGAACAACGGTATAACTGATTATTGTAAAAATATAATATATAAACCATTTTTTTTTTTAAAAAAACCCAACTGTATTATTCTTAATATGTTTAATAATAAGTCTGTGGCGTGGTCAGATAATCAAATTATAACTTCACACATCAAATTGGTGACAATGAATCATTCAAACTGGACTGAACACTGATAAGAAAAATACCACATTGATAAGAATATAAATATACATAGGCATGCACATATCATTTCAACAATATGCAATAAAACATCATATTAACTTCTTAAATGATATTAAATTAAGCTGGACTGAATGCTTTAAGTTTTATCAGTCACACATGAAATGTATTTGTATACATATAACGTGCAATACAAAACACAACATTTGGATTATTTAAAAAAAAAACATACGAAAATAAACACACAATAATACAAAGAATTTTTCAATACATATCCAATTGTGGAAACTCATTGACATACATTACATGTATTAACAAAACAAACTAAAATAAATAAAATAAAAATTAGGATTTATACTGTAAATTTATATATATATATATATATATATATATATATATATATATATATAATCTGGAATATTTCTAACGAAATAAAAGAGAATAAAAAGTTTTATAGATGATTAAGGTACTTTAATAATCGTTATGATGAAAAAAATAATTATTCGTAGATATATGAATTACCTTCTTTATATTTTTTGGATTAAAATAAATAAACACAAAAGCTACCTAAATTAAATTCCATTTGTGCTAGACATTTTAAAGATTTCTGTAAGAAAAGATTGTAAATGACATAATTATAATGCATTGAAAACAGGAAATTGAATAATCAGTGATAAAATATTAGAAAAAACAGAATTTTTTAAAACTATTTTGTTAGTTTGAGGACTTTGAAAATGTAAGTTGAGAAAATGCTTTCGTGATGTAGAAGCAAATAATCGTTATTTATTAAAGTCATATGTAATACCTGTTAATACGAACAAATGAAAATTTTGTTGTCGTAAAATCATTTGAATTTTGTCAAGATCTAAAGAAATCGGTAGAAATTGAATTTAAAATTTCAATTTAAAAACACGTATGAATTACAATTATCTGCAACAATGCAGAAATTTAGAACATTTTTCGGAAATTCTTTTTAAAAATAAAAAGTGTATACACTCACTCATTAAGTGAAAATAATTATTAAACATAAATTAGCTTGAAGGTAAAACTGATTCGTCCTAATTTTCAGATATGATATTTTTCAGAAAAAAAAATTCAGATTTATAAACATTCAAGTAACAAATAATATTTTAAACCTATCTAGAAAAATACTAGCTTAGAAATTTATCGAATTTATTTTTTACTAAATCGATATAACACACAAACATTTAATTTTTAAACTTATTATAATTCATGATGATTTACTATAATGCAGTATAATTTAAACGCAAGTCTTTTTTTATGTTTCATTTTAATTTACAATTTATCTTATCTTAGTATTCGTTTGAGTATATTATTTCAATCTCAAGAAACTATTTTTTATCCTCTGCATGTCTCCTTTGAATTTCGTTTTCTAAATACGTTGTAGGGTCTGTAAATTCAATTCAATTTCAGGAATTCGCTTTATAAATTGACGAATTCTCTTTCGTACATTCGAATGCAGTATAAAACATATTCAGTTTTTGTGAGCTTTGAATTTCCTTTTCTAAATATAATGCAGTTTGTAAATTCATTTCCGTTTCAGGTATTCAAATTCATTTTAGAATTTCAATTTCAGGAATTCACTTTAGCGAATTACGTGCAAGATGCTTGAAAAAAATGGCAACAAAAGAATTTCGCTTACAAAAGATATTTTTTATTCAAATTTCTGCCAATGAATGATGAGTGAAATTAACATAAATGTGCCCAGATGTGATATTTTCCCTATTGGCGGTTAGGTGGGTATTGTTTGGAATATATATACATTTATGGCAACCCTTGCAGAAGTTAAGAATTGTGGCAAACCTTGTGTACATTGATTATGTACCAAAAAAATTTAGATTATGCTTAAACTTTTTTTTTTTTTGCTATACTTTCTATCTAATAGTTGAAAGGATTGCTGAAGAAGCCATCGTTATAAGATAGTTCCTTTTCAATTGTTTTAACATGTGCTAACATATTATTTTGAGAAAACGGTGCCTACAAATATGTGTGGACATAAAATAAAGGATACTTGGTGTTTGGTTCCTAAGATTGACTTTATAATGCATTGTAGTTATAATAAGTACATTTAGCTTGCTTATTGAAAAATTGTCATTTCTAAGATTTATCTAAGTTAATATGTAATCTGCTTTTATTTTAATATCCGAACCTCATATTATTGTCTATTTTAATAATTTATCATTTGTTATTATTTTAATATTTAATTGAATAATTGATTAGGAACTCGTCTATTATAGTGGTGCCCTCCAAATTACGAATTCGGCTGTAGATGATAAATCGTCAAGCAGCAAGATGTATCGCAAGTTTTGTTGTAAGTTCCTAAGGTTGCGGTCCTAAAGAAATTTAATGATGAGAGTAATGTTCTAAAAGCTATGTAAATAATATTATTGAACATATAAATTTATATGGACATGTATTGTTGATACGTATTACATATTGACATGAGATTTCTTATTAAAAGATATAAAAAGATTATTGAATAAAAATATTATAACATAAAAAGTTTTATATTGTTTATTGATATGTTATTTGTTTTCCTACATTTCAATTTCGTGCTTCACTTGTTTGGCGCTATTTACTAGCATGGAGACATTGGCGCATTCCTTTTTTGGTGGGCGCCACTATAATAGCAGACTCGTCAGTTTTTATTATTTTTGTTGTTAACATTGGCAACGCTTTTGTACTTTAAAATGTTTTGCTTTTGTGAAAATAAAAATGCATTAGGGATTTGAAGAATATATTTTCTTTTCTTGGTAGTAATTGCTCCTGTGGAGCCTGGGGATCGGAAGAATGCTTAGTTAAAGCTAATTAATATTCCTTTTAATTAATTCCACTTTTTGAGAATTTAACAGAAAAAAATATTAGCACATGTTGAAATTAGCAAAGTCAATATCAATTTATTATTATTACTATTTTCAATTTGCCTTTAATTTTGTGGAATACTTTATGTGTTTAAAAATTTAAAGGAGTTTTGAATAAAAAAATTCGATAAGTAAAGGTTTTGAGTCTTAAAATGGTAGATCCACTTATGGTGAAAATGAGGTTTCTATTTTAACGAGATTTTTTTTTAAATATACAATAATGTGTTGAAGTATGATTTGATAAATTTGTAAAAATAGTTGGTTATATAATAGGAGATATGAAAAGTTCGTTCCAATAGTTTTTATGATTCCACGCATTTCGTTATATTATTAGGTGGTACAACAAATCAGCGTCATATTTTCGAAACAGAAATTGCGGTAAGCAAAGAATTATTTTAATTTATTATAACATTATATGTATTTTATTTCTGTTTAGCCGAAAGTAATTTGACAAAAAATATTAAAATATAAAAATTGTATAATATTCTTAAAACTCTTTTAGTCGTAAACCCAAAAAAACTTGAATACATGAACCGTTTTTCCCATAACTGTAATAATATACCATTAATTATTCTATACCATTCTTACAAAAAGTATCAAAATAAAAATCCAATGAAGATTAAACTCAAAGTAATAAATATCTTACATAGCGTTTTTGTAAACTACTGAAGAGTGTGAGGATATCGGAAAAAAATATATGTGTTTCATTTTCGAGTACATTTCTTCATGAAATGTACTCGAAAATGAAACACATATATTTTTTTATAAAAAATATATTTTGAAAGAGTTTATTTTAACATACATTTTAATTTATCAATTAATAAATTAAAATGTATGTTAAAATAAACTCTTCACCAGAATTAAATTTCAATGCTAAGCCAAACATCATTCTTTCTTAATAATTGAAACACATAAAAGCGAATCAATAATGACTCAACAGATAGGCGCCACGATTTTATAAAGGATAAGCTGGAATTAGAATGTAAACGAAATTTATCGAAAGAAGGTGATACAAGAAGTATCTGATTTTAACAGCAGTTGCCAATTGTTAAATTGACGTTATCATTATGCGCTGCCATATGTTCAATTACACCTAACACATTTGAAACTGATTCACAGGTTAATTTTTATTTGGCAACCAAATCAAAATGTGATTATTGCCGCGTGAGTTATCGTCATCATTTTGAGTCGAGTTGCGATGAGAGACACGGATGAGACACGGATTCCTCATTATACACCAGAAATTAAACAGCAGTAAAAACAATGAATTGTTTTGGGTGAATATGTTCCAGGGAAGGAGAAGACGGTCTCATTGACCAGAAAGATTATGGTGATAATCGTTGGGAAGCGAAGGGAATCATACTTATAGACTCATTTGAAAGGAATAATCCATCAATGGACAATACTGCAGTAGATTACCTCATTCCCATTTCCTGACGTAAACATCCCATTTCCCAATCCTAACTCGCATACTTTTATAACCTCTCTCGTATGTGTATTGTGTTTGTAGAATCTGACTTGACTTCAAAATCAAAATGCCATGCCGATAAAATTTGGAGTACCGAATAATCAATTCAAATGTGTCTCATGATCTGACCTGGACTGATTCCAATTATCCTACATTAAGGCCAATATCGTCCTTAAAGGTACAAGACTCAAACTCAGATCACTTTTTCAAAAAGAAATCAGATAGAAAAATATTTCAGTTTTATTTTACTTTCAATTTATTAATGTACCAGGGGAGGGGGGAATATAAATATTTATTGATGAATTATATATGTTATATAGGATATATAAAACACACAATACATAATTCTATAGTGAATATTTTGGATCTTAATCCCTTTTCTATTTCACACATTAAAATGGGTTCCAAAGTTTTTCTCTTGTATCTTAATGCCAAATGAAAAGTTAATTTTATGCATAAAAATAAAAGCTTTTTTATTTACTAAATGTTTCTAACATTTAAGGTTTCTGTGTACCGGTTATTTTGATTTCGTCTACGTAATGTTAATCCTATGGAATTTTAACTAACATTCTCAAATCTTTATTATTTTATATATTTGAATGAGCATCCGAAAGAAGAAAAAATAATGAAGGTTTCTGCCGAATTACATTTTCAAACCGATTTTCAAAAATATTTCAGAATATCTTTTAAAGATCGGAAAACCAACAAATGAATAATTAAAATAAGGGGAAAAAATATTTTTAAACATCGGAAAAGATTTTAATTCCACAGAAAACTTCATAACTTTTTGCTTTTTCGGATGCACTTTTTTACACTCCAAATTGATAAACATAGTAAGATTTGAGGAATGTAGTAGAAATTCCATAGAATGAGGAATATTCAGGAAATCAAAATGACGTGTAGATGGGAGCCTTAAGGACTTCTTAGTTTGAAAGGGCGTGTATATAAGTTATAAACACGCAAGCTTATATCGGTAACGAATCATTTTCCTACCTTTAAATAGCTTCCAATTTGTCTCCTTTACATATATCCGCATACTGGGAAAATACAATTTTAAGATATTTCAAAATAATAGACGAAAGCTGAAAGATATGTTCATAAATAATGCATTCGAATGTACAAATTTGTTACAAAATTAGTTAGTAATCATGTTTTTCATATGTATTTCCTCACGTCAACGCCAAACCTCACCGGGTGCTGTGAAAGGATCTCTTTCTTACCTTCCTGATGTCGTCTGCTCCTTCGAAATAGAGGGTGTTCTTCTGAGTGGAGGGGTTGTTGAGTCTGGCCATCTTCATGGCGCCTTCGTTGTTAAGGGTGGACGATGACTGGCAGGGGTATTTCTTAGGGTCGTGGGGGTGAAGCTTGTACCAACGGGACTGTTCGTCGATCACAGAGGAGTCTGCAAGACATTTACATTATCAATTTTGAAGGAATGTTTTCTTGAAGACCGACGAAAGATCCAATTCTTGCTAAAGCTGTGACAACTGAATAAAAATGCCTGTTTGTCCAGGTTGTTTAAAGTTCGATGGGAAGAGAAACCTTGTTAATTCTACAGAATCAATAAAGCAGTGCTCATACCGAAATCTTGAAAAACTTACATTGTAAACAAAATTTAATTTTGCACATGTTTGAAGGATTCTCGCACGTTTCCCCCTTTAACTAACCTTTTGGGCTACTTTATGACGTTATTTGATTTCAGAACATCGCTTTGTGAACAAACCGTGACTTATTTAAATCATCATTGCTATATATATATATGAAGAGATAGAAAGATTAAAGATGCTAAAGTACTGAAAAAAGACGTATGGTTAGAGAGATTAAATTTCGACGTGCACTTGATATTGGTACAAGAAGGTAATCGTCGGATTGTTGAAATTGGACTCAAATTCCGTTTTGCGGTTATTGAGGTAAGCAGAATTTTCAATTATTATCTTTGGTTTTGTACTCGAAATAATTACCGCTCCACATTTGTAGCACAAAAACTTATTAATATTATTCTTAGACAAAATAAGCAAATAGCTTAAAATAAACAAAATAAGCTTAAAGATTTAAATATGACTATTTATTGTCTGATTATTTTGTGAGTTACATGGATCAGATCCTAAGCAACGAAGCGAGGGTCTCACAAATGCATTGACTATTTAATGCAAAATTTTATAATCGTTGAAAAAATGAAAGGAATTTAACAGTTGCTAGATACATTACTTCATCAAAGTATAAACGACAAAGACTTTAATATATCTGAGAAAGAAAACACAAATACAACTTCCAGCTAGTTGTAAATCGGATACATTTTGAGCACAGAGCGAAATGCGAGTGTTTAAAAAGCATTCTATTATTAGGAAAAGAAACAAATTCTTAACTTTGCGGCCACAACAATTAACTAGTTCATTAGTAGTCAGCCTTACCTCCGGATAAGAAACTCATAAAAGACTGCTGGACTCGAGGGAAACGCAAGCAACGGAAACGACGGGAAAACATCGCACCTCTGAAGTGATGACCCAGGATTTGAATAACAGATGGCAGCACTACCTAGAGCTACTGGTTGTATGTACTCCCGATGCAAAAGTATTGCCTCTGTGTTTAACTAAGACACCGCACATAACTCACAGCTAGTGATATACCGGCTAAGAAAAACGAGTCAAATTGAATCGCCATCTCAATTAAAGACCAGATTGCTTCAGTTTTGTCCAATTTAAGGCGCTCAGTGACCATTGGTGAGTTAATTAATTCAGCTATCCAACCAAAAGAAATGATTATGTCCCATTGTTTTAGAAGAGGCGTAGAGGATTTCATTCCACGACAAAATTTCCGAAGAGAAAGGACATGAACAAAACGTTCAAATAGAACGTTGGGTTTGAGGACATTCATTACTTTTTTAGTTTGCGAATATCCCCAAAAATGTCATATTTGTAGAGCAATCTGTTGTAATTTTTTGTAATATTTAAATTAACATCAATTAATTAGTGTAAATAGTGCTATAATTTAACTCAACCTATGCTAAACCCAGCAGCCAAAGCTTATTTGGAGTGCTTCACATACGCATCCCGAGATATGGACTTAGTTATTATGAATCAAAAATACAAGAGTCTTCTAACTCGACTTCATATCTATGCTACCATTTCTTAGAAACTAATCGAACAGCTAGTACCTTTGAGGTCGATGATGACCTCTCCCAGGAACTCGGGGGGTCTGTTGATGTCATAGTTCCAGACGGAAATCTCGAGGTGTTTCCTCTTGAGCTGGTCCTGGGGCACGTGCGGGTAGACCATCGTCTGCTTCCACTCGGGGTTGCTGCAGCGGGAGAAATACCGCGTGCGACGCTGGTTCTCGAAGCTGGAACAATTCATAGTATCATTTGATTTGACTAAACGTTAAGACTCTATTAAACCTTAAGGCAACGGAGATGCCTCCGACAAAGAAAAATAAATTTATTTACATTGCTTTTAGTTTCTTAAAATTAAAATCAATAGAAGTCTTATGTTAACAATGAAATATTCGTATACTGTGTATCTGTTTATGCAAAGAAAATCAGATTTATAATCACAAGTAATTATGTATGACAATTAATAACCGATAGTTGTACTTACAATTGCAATTTATGCACTTGATTTTATGTACATCTTGCATAAATTCTACAATTTTTATAGCTTTAAATGTTAGCAGAACACTTATAAACATAACAGTTTATACACTGAACACAACTATAATTTTTAAAAAATAAATGTAATTAAATATTTCAATTTTACGATTTAAATATCCAATAACCTTTTGACAAATATTGTGCAATACTTAAGATTTGTGAGAGTTCATTAACGAATTAAGTTCACTAAGTAAAGGAAACAAACACGTTTCATAAAGTGCAAAATATCAGCTGTATGAATGAAGTAGATTGTTAGATAAGTGTATCATAATCCTAAAAAAACACATTTTGAGCAAAATGCAAATACGGATAGTTTTCTTTCTGGCATGCTGTGTTAGTTTACAGTTTTAAAATTCATTTTTCGACCGTTCTATTCATAAGAATATCATAAGTAATACATCCCCGGAATCATCAAAGAGTCTTCTATTTTTCTATTTCAGAATTAAAATAAAACACTCAAAATTTGAAGTATTTAAAATTTTCAGTAGCCTTAAGAGGAATGTCTAAGTTTTTTTTTATATATATATATTTATAGATCGTCACGTTATATATCTATCAAGATAAGGAAACATTTTGCTGAAATACTTGAAATTCCTTCAACATAAACTGGACAGTGGTTCAAAATTATAAATTCCATTGCCAACGTCTTACTTCTGAGTGCGAAGTTAAAAAAGAATTTGTCAATCGATCAATGTGTTTGGAGTAACAAGGTTTCAAATTCATTATTCTTATGCTCGTGTCTAACGTACATTATATTTATAAATTAGTCAACTGGAATTATAAGTGGGTGTAATTTTGCAGTTATTTTTATACGCAAATGAGAAAATATTGGATTGATTCCTTCATTATTAACTTAGAAGCAACACGACAGCTATTGACGACGTGCTTCATAATTCTAAGCCACAGTCAAGCGTCGAGGAGAAAACCTGGACATAGCAATCGGCTCATCTACCATCGCCCCATCTCAAAGGGAGAACTTTGAGCCAAGACAAATTTAACGTGCCTGAATCGCGCAGCACAACGATTTTTTAGTGGCATCAGGACTCGAGCCTACAACTCAACGGAAGCAACACTGGCTATGAGCTTACGAGGATGATCACTTTGCTACCGCGGCCATAAGAAGAAAGAAGACTTGTGTGTGAAGGAAGAGAAGAGAGGGCCAGGAAGAAATTATAATCGTGTACTGTTTAACTCAAAATGATAAAATGTATGAATGCTATTTAATTCCTCAATTATATACGTGGTGTAACATCATATGCTGACAGCAGAGTCATAACGAACATAAGCCCCTTCCCTTCATCGAAGGAGGATACTCAACCGGAGTAAGAGAAGTGCGAATGCATTCAAGTCGACAACCCCACGCAGACGAAAGAGATGGACGAAAGGTAAAAGACTCATGTTCCTCAGACCGTGGAACCCACAATTCTGCTCTATGAAAAGAGGTTATTGTCTTTTTATTGTAAACAATAATTCAGTAAAAACTTGAATATTCCGTTAAATCGTTAAATTTAATTAATTTGCCAACAGTCGTATCGTAATTTCAGAGCAATAAATAGTTCCTCACATATATCCTTAAATGAATAATAATTTTTTAAATTTATATGAGATAAAAATATTTATAATATCAAGCCTTTTTTTATTTCAATGTAAAACAATAATGAGCGTGTGAGAACTTTACACAATTTTCTCTCAGTTTAGATTTTTCTAAACAGTTTCAAATGCCAAAAAGAAAGTAAGGAAATAATATTGAAAACATAAGATATCGCTAATATATTACTCCAAAATTATAAATTTTAGATTTTTTAAAAATTGTAATTTCATTGAAGCTTATTTGAAACTGAGAATTCAAAATACTGCAAATCGAAATTCTAAATGATTCCTTTATTTTCTCCAGCGAATTCTTATTTTTTTTCTTTCCTCATGTGTGTTGGCAATCAGTGGTGTCACAGTAAATCTTATATTAAGCACTATTCGTCCTAAAATTAAATAATTTCTGTTTTGAATTTTAATAAATAATTTTTTGGACAGATGTATTAAGTCTGTCATCGCCTTAAGCCTGATTGAAATATGGAGCACATTCCCAGACCCAAAACTTTTCCAATTTTCATGAAAGTTTGTAACATTATTACGCATACTTCCGTTAATGATTCAGGGCTTTAATAATTTTGAGACCTTCCAAAAATGCGCCATTTTTCATTTGAACTCGTCAAGTTCAAAACCCATATAGCATTTCAGTATAGGAGACTAAACATAGAACACATTTTGCACCAGAAAAAAAGAACCGATTCGGAAGCAAATGATAAACATGATAAAGTATGCTGCTCTCTAAAAGATAGCGAAGTCAGAATATAAAATTAATGTTCGAGCATTTTGTTATCGGAAAAAGTGTTCCAATTTCGGGCCCTACTATTTAACTGTACGCGAAGACAGCCTTAAAAATTGCTATAATTATAGTATAGTGACTTAAGAATGATTTTGTATATTGCGACTGAGAAGAAGATTGGATAATTCTTATATAATTACAAAAATAATTTGCATTTAATAGAAACGAAAGAAAGAAAACATTTTGTGCCTTAACTCATTTTCGTGTTGGATGTTATTAGTCTGATAAGTGTAGAAGTACGATATCGTGATCTGCAAACATTAAGGAAGCAGAACAATAATTATATGTTGATATTTAACGATGTACACCACTCACCATCTGTCGGGTAGGAGGTAGCAGATGACATAAGGATCGGGCAAGCCACTGTTGTCACGTGACGTTACCAGATTTCGAGCACGAACGATGGTGACATAGAGAATGCCCGCCTTAGAGTCGTGGCACACTTGAAGCTGAAATATAATATTTTTTCCTGTAATTTCCTGTCTTATTCAAAGATTGTTAGCCAGTTAAATGACTGTCTACATCTATATTAATAAAAGGAAGAATTTGTGAGGGGGTGGGGGCATAGTGCTAAGACAGAAAGGGTCAGACGCACGAGATTTGGTTCGTTGATGCTATGGAGAATGATGGTGTGCACCTTGAAGGGATTTTTTCCTGTGAATTTTGCTTTAGATTACGTTTTATTCAATGTTGAAGCCCTCTTTTGGCATGATTTTTTCAGCCTGGTTCTCAAACAAAACTTTGCATGATTACGACTTTTGCACTGCCTGAGAGATTAAAGTATTTTTAAGAATATTTCCATTTTTCAGGAGGCATATAAGTAAATTAGATGATTTCTTGAGATTTCTTAAAAATATTACTGAAAAGAATCAATTTCCTATTTTTTATTCTTAAGTAGTTCATTACAGAAATTTGTCGTTCCAAACCATAGAATATACGAAAAGAACATTTAGTCCTCTTTGAAAATACATCCGGGGGAAATATCAGTTAGGGATTTTATATTTATATTTTAATTACACATTCAGTGAGCGATGATTTAGCTTTTTTTTTCCTTCATTAAAATATTGCCATTGAGCTATCCATAACTCAGGCACGTTTTGCATTACATGAAGTTTCGGTCTATCTGATCCTCCGACAATGTATTCTTCTAGGAGTTCTTTGAAGATCGTTATAGTTATCCGTTTGTTATTTGTAGGAGATTTACAATTCTTCAAATGAACCATTGCAAATAAGTACTTTTTCAAAAATCAAATGTTAGTAAGTTTTTTATTGATAATATTTTATGAAGTATTGATTTATTGATTATATTTATTGATTACTAGAGTTACACCATTAAAATACAGAAAAAGGAACTCATGATATTTACCTGTATTTCACCTGATATATCTTCTGCCCTATACTTCTCCTGTAATAAAACAAATGTGAGTATGTTATAGAAATAAATGTTATCAAACTAATCACTAAATCAATTAAAGATAAAAACTTATGATTTTTTTCCTAGCCGTTGCTGAAGTCATAATATTACTTCTAAAGAAACTTATGTCCATTGAAACAAAGCTTAAAGATTATACAAATAATATGATAAACTTTTTCTCCAATGAAATAAAAAGGGATATTAAAAAAAAAAAGAATTTATTCCCCAGTGGTTGTTTCAGTGTCAAATAACACGTTTTTTCTCTTTTTTTTTTTTTTTTTTTTTTTTTTTTTTTTTTGTGATGGGAATCATGGCAGACAGCCAACCAGTTGAAGGGAGAAGAGACAACTGGTTTCAATAAAGTAATTCAGACACTATAAAAAAAATGAATGAGTTCATTGACACCATAGCAATTATTTGCGAATGAAAAGTGAATCACAGGGAGCAGAACTATCATTTACCAATTTGTTCTCGTACAAATCTCTCTGTGGGTGGATATCACTGAAACGGATATTGTTGATATCAAAGCTATTCATCCTTTTTTATCATTTTACACACGCTCAGTACTAATGATTTAATATATATATATATATACTTATATATATATATATATATATATATATATATATATATATATATATAAACTTATACATATATATATTGAAAAAGTAAAAAAGTATGAAAACCAGCGAGTCAAAAAGCAATTCAGACTGAGGATCGAAGATACAGGGCTTAAATATCTGATGAATGGTAGTCTTTGTGACTTTAGCTGAAATGTAAATTTCCATAATTCAGAAAATCCTAATAATTAAAAGTAAAAGAATAGAAAGTTATCTCCCACAAGATTTGAAAAAATAGCGAATATATATATGGGGCGTGGCTATTAAATAACAAGACTAACGCTTTAAAGCATTTGGATGTCATACATATTTACTTAATATCACCTTCAATGTACATCCCTACAACACTCCATGTGAATCTTCCATTGTTCGAAATAGTGCTGGAAGTCTTCTTTTGTCAGCTCCATCAGGACGCGTGCGGCTTTCTCTTTCACGGCTTCAACAACTCAAATGTTGATCCTTTTAATAAAGATTTCACCTCAGGAAACAGATGGAATTAGACATGGCTCAAGATCCGGTAAATAAGACAGATGGCTTAACACTGTGATGGTCTACTTGGCTAGAAATCACTTGAGAGACAATATGGAATGAGCCGGCGCATCGTTTTGATGGAAAAATTTGCCGTACAGTTTTTGTTGTCGATTCCTCATAAACACGTAAACGCGATACGCATTCATTACCATACTCTTTTTTCAATAAATTATAAGTTGCAGTAGCTGTTTTTCCAAGTTTCGTGTGAAATTTCGCAACAATTTGTTGCTCATTTATCAGGCAAAAAAAAAAACTCAAATGCGAACGATGACTACGGATTTGTGTTACAGAAACGAGAGGCACTGCATTCAAAAGAAAAGGCTTCACCACATAAACAGATGTTGGTCCCTAGCGTTTGGCGCATGCGTACTTCTGTAGTAGCGTCAGTCTCATTATTTCATTGTCACACCTTGCACATCAGTATATATACAGGGTGAACCGAAATGGGCATTTCAAGGGGTATACAGGGGGAGGGGCATTTCGAGGAAAAGAACTTACTAAGGTGTGTACATGCTTCTTTTTTTCTATTGGAAAGACAATATAAAGCAGTTTTCTACAACAAAATTGTAAACGTTTCTGATTATGTTAACTATCATAACTGTAGAATCTGGGGAACTTAATCTCCTCTTGCAGTTAGAGAAAAAGCACGCGTAGCCCGAAAGTAAATATTTGGCGCGCATTGGCTGCAGATGAAATCAGAGGGCCATTTTTCTTCATCGAGTAGACAGTGACCAGCATTATATATCTGGACATAACTGAAATGCGACGCTTTTCCTCAATTTGAACGACGTCAGCCTCGAATTATCTTTCAAGAAGACGGCGCTCTACCACAATAGGATTCCATAGATCGAATCGGGCTGTACAAAACATTTCCTGATCGTTGGATTGGTCATGGAGGGCCAATATCATGGCCGCCAAGATCTTTCGACATTACACCTCTTGACTGTTTCTTTTGGGTGTATGCTAAAGTAAGTGTACGCAACTCCAGTTCTGAGCAAAAAACATAGAATCATTCAAGTCATTAAAGGAATTCTTTCTGATATGTTGCAAAACACTTGGCGTGAAATTGAATCATTACTTGATTTTTTACGAGTTACAAACGGAGCTTATGAGGAACTTATAAAGTGTCTAAAATTGTTTTGTATATAATTGTTTTATGTTGTCTTTTCAATAAAAAAAAAATAAACATGTACGTACCCCAATTTGTTCTTTTTTTTCTTTCAAATAGGAATTCTTGAATTGAAATTCTACTGTTCAAAACATAAGTCTAAATAGTACTAGGAAAGAAAATTAGGAAATAGGAAAACTGAATGTAAATACAGATTTTTGAATACTGAATGTGAATACTGATACTGATGTGTGTGTGAATACTGATTTTGGATATTGAATTCAGAATGTAAATGCTAATATTTGAATATTGATACGTGAATACTATATTCTGATATTGTGGATACTGATATGTGAATATTCAACACTGAATATGAATACTGTGGGAGGATACTGATATGTGAATATTCAACACTGAATGTGAATACTGGGTGAGGATACTAATATGTGAATATTCAACATTGAATGTGAATACTGGGTAAGGATACTGAATATAATATTTGGTTTTTTCATACTGTTGAACCAATGAATATTGGTTGTTGATATTGAACACTGAATGTGAACACTAATATCTGAATACTGAATGTGAACGCTGATATGTGATTCCAAATTTTTATTAACTAATTTTTTTGAACATTTGTTTCTGCACTAACAAAATTTTCTTTCAGTACAGCATTATTTTAATTATTCTGTATAATAACATTGGGTGCATTTTTTGTGCATAACTGAATAACAGGAAAAGCCGAAAAAATTAATATTTCAAGTACCCTGTGTGCCTTCTTAAAAAAGTTTCTTTGTAATAGAATTAGTTATTTTTAAATTATATCATCATACAACTGAAAACACACGCCAGTATCTCAGACAATATGAAATAATATTTTAAATTATTTTATATGCACATACTTAAAAATATTTTTTCGGTATTCTTTTCAACTTTATCCCACATCATAACTTCAAAACTAAAATATCAACAACTATACTTAAAGAAAAGTTTTAAAATGCATTCATTTTGTCAAATTTCTTAAAATATAAAATAGTTCGACTCTTTATAGAACATGCTATCAAATACAAGATTAAATGCAAAAAATAGGTATTTTTTTAAAAAATGAAAGGGATAAAAAAATTATGCTATTTGAATTCTGCTGAATGCTTCCGACCCAAGAGAATATATTCCTTGTTTAATCCCTCAGAAAGCTGTGATTTCCGTGAGTAACATAAGCAATAATGTTTCTGTATGTACATAAAAGTAAAGTCCTGACGTAGGGGAAAGGTGTTCCTGCCACAATTAAAATAAATTATAGTTGAACCAGCTAGTATGCTTGTACATTAAAATTATGCATTTATTCAGCTAACTGCATCACAAAAGAATATTTGTCGGAAAACATTGACTATTTCCTCGTTTCAGCTGAAATCTTAGAATCTAGCTTGATTAATAATTCAGCTCTTTGTAGAGGCTTTTAGGATGTGGATTATTATTTCTTAATGGTTTTACACTTAGTACTATATTTATTCAGCAGTCACTATTGCTAATCACTCAAAAAATTACTTCTTCACATAAGTTTTTTTTATACTTCGCTTAAGTCAAATAGGACTAATTAATTTGAAGCAACAACGAAATGGTTGACTAAATAAGGTTCCTACTCACCTTGTTGTCTGAGCTGTCTCCTTTCTCCCCAACAGGAGAGACTATTCTCTGCTGCCGTCTGCTGGTGCCTTGGTGGTAGCCCCTGGAGGGAGACGAGGAACCCCCGCGGTGATCCGCGTAATTCGAATGATTTACTCCTAAAAAGAAAGAGGTTTGCTCAAATGAATTCCAAGAAATTTAATTTGCAATTTAAATTGCACAAAATTCCAACTCCTCGTCAACTAAATGAAATTAGGCAAATTAGATGAAGATATGAAGTGTAATTAATTAAATTAGGATAGTGATATGTAAGCGAAAGAGAATAGATAGCCATACTTCTATAACTTTTAAAAAAGTATTTTTTTAAAGATTTATAACTTCTTTTAAATATTTAACAATAGTCAGAATTTCTTTAGATTCTGTAAGAAACAATAGGAATCACAATGACATTGAATTTAGTTTGAAAATTAAGGAAAACATTTAAAAAACGAGAGCAACAAGAAAGAGGGAAACTAGCAATTTAAGGAAATATTACTTAATTTTGAAATTTATAGGTTAGTCCATATGTTAAAAGAGCAAAATGTCACAAATTCATGCAAATGTGCTTTGCTTTAAATATCCCAACATTAAAAATATTTTAACAGCTATTCTTAAATCAATAATTTTCAACTTTATAAAATATAATATGAAACAACTGTTAAGTGGAAATTTTTAAATTTAAGATTGCTTTCACCTTATTTTAAAGAAAAAGAACCAAATTAAGAGCCCCTTTTCAAACAGAAGTGTTCCATTATCATATCTTAGTTTAATTACGTCATAGAAAGAGGCATGTTTTATTATATTGCTCATTTTCATTTGAAACGATTCATTTTCTTTACGTATTTTTATATTCCTGCTCTATAATGTTAAAAATGTCTAACTTTATGTGTTAAAAAGGCAAAATTTTACGCATGTACGGGACATTTCTCCAAAATTTTTGAATAACGTAGTATAAGCAATTTATGCATTGTAATTTTTATAAACATATATATATGGGGACATTTTTCCATTTGAAGTGTTCCAAATTTGGGACAAGCTTTTTAACGTAAGGCGTATATAATTGTAAAGTTATTTCCAAACATACAACGAAATCTACCTCAGATAAGAGAATTTCTTATCTTCGAGTTGTATGTGAATACGTAAGAAATTATTTATTCATGACTATAAAATTGGAACCCAATTTATTTTAAGAGTTTAATGAAAACACAGCTGATTGAAAAAATAGATTACACTTTCTACGATTTATTCTTGTTAGTTGTTTGAATCAATGTCACCTCAAAGCTAAGAGATCTATCTCGTAATTTGGAGCCAAGGTCTAGTAATGAATACGACACGAGTTTAGAATGATACCTCCTAACTTCCACACCATACCATGTGAGGATATGAGGTCCAATTATATTGAAGGAGGAGCTAGAGCAGATTCTGGTACCTTATGATATCAATTACATTGTACTCCATCAAAATTTTCTCTTCAACTAACACTTTGAGGATCTTTTTATGATATTGATTGAATTCGAAACTCCTATCAATGAACGAAAAATAATTTTCCTAGATTAAATCATAGATTTAGTAATGTGTAATGGATAGAATTGAAGAAATGCATGTATAAGCTGTGAAGCGTTTAATATTGAGGCTCGTAGTTTAGTGCGTGATAAAGATGTGACTTAGAACTATTTAAGGTTTTCTTTCCTAACCTCGAAGTTTTTTGTAATTTAAATTGCACAAAATTCCAACTCCTCATCAACTAAATGAAATTAGGAAAATTAGATGAAGATACGAAATGTAATTAATTAAATTGGGTTAGTGATATGTATGTGAAAGAGAATTGAAAAGAATAAGAAGGAAGACATATGATAATAAGAAGCTGATGGTTGTTTGTACGTTGATTGAAGTGTATTACTGTGATTATAATAAAAGTGGTTCCAAGTGACCCCTGTTAAAGTAATAGGAGTCGAATCTGAAGTATTCAAGAAGTATCCTAATCATTACGAGTTAATCGATAGAATAAGTCATTGTTTATTTAAGGGGTCTGTAGAGTTAAATAAAGAAGGGCAGACACTACAAATATAGTGAATTGCATTTATCAAGCAAAATATCTGTATCAGATCTGCGTTGAGTAAGGAACTTTAGGAGTAAGTTTAGATAGGAACTACAAAGAGGTTAAGGACTCTCACCCTTATTTTTTATTTGTCTAAAGTCTTAAACCCGATAGGGTAGACGAGAAAAACAATTTTAACTATAAGTAAACGTTAAATTAGATACGCATTGGATTGAATACCACAAAAAAGTGAATTAAAATTAAATATTGTTATTCATTGATTTTAACAAAAGAGCATGGTTATCCTCTGTGAAAGACTTTCTCTTCATTTGATTGGTGATTTTTTGATTCGCTAATTAAGCTTGAGAATGACAACAAGAGGAAATAATATAGGAACATTACATATCAACTTCAATTGAATTAAATTAAGAAATTTCTCTAAGATTTAAAGTAGCGAGTATGCTTTTCATTGTAAAATCATTTATACAGATCTCTTCATGTTTTTTCCCCCTTGGAATGTAAGCATCTAGATGGAATTGTAAAACAGGTCTATTTATAAAGCTTCTAGATTTTAATGGCTATAATCCCCTTTATGATTATAATGACATGATTATTATCTACACTTATATGAAAGTATTAAATGATAAAGATCGGACTTAAAATATTTCTTATAAATACAGAGCGTTTAAGCTATTGCAGTAGATTAAAGCTTTCAGGGGCATATACTTGCATTAGGTAGATACGGGAATCATCCCCACGAGGCACCTTAATGATTATTTATTTTCCCATGGGGCTTATTATTTGTGATGAACAAAGGTGATATGCTCCCTGAATACCCTAGCCGTCATTCTCTATTTTCAACTCTCCTTCTTGTCAATTAATTTTTATCTTTTTTTCTATTTTTTCAAACATCAAGATCACAGTTATACCTTGTTTGGCGCAGCATAGCTATATCTGCTCTCTGCTATTGAATTCCTCCATCACTTACTTTCATAAGATTAGAAGTATTGAATTAGTTGGATATACGTAAGAGATTAATGGGGGTACGGGATTTCTGTTGACCGGTCTGAATGAAATACTTGAAACTTTGGAAAGGAAACAGAAAATATTTGTTCTGTAATCTGAGCTGAAATCCCTCACTCTGATTGGAAGACAGATTCAGTCCTATTGGAATAGACATTTGCCTAGAACGTGATGAAGAAGAGTGAATGCTCACCTTCGTCGGCGGGTGGCTGGTAATAGTCCTCGTTGTCATAGTTACGGTTGTAGCCGTCAGCATCGCTCCTAGACGAGCGGTAACCCCCCGACTGGTGATGGTGACCCCCATGCCGCTCCCCTTCTCCCCTGCGCCGGTTCTGCGGCTGCTGCTGGTGGTGATGGTGATGATGAGAAGAGGAACGGCTCGTCAACATGTTGAAATCGCTGAAAAAGCATACATATAATCGTAAAAAACCTGGAATATTGAAAGAAATAAGAAAGATCAAACCCAATATTTTATTCTCTGGTTCTGGGATTTGTAAATAATATTCTACAATAAGATCAATAGTATCCACAGGAATGAAACTGGTATTCGCAAGGCTCATTAAATTGAATTAATGTATAGTAAAATAACTTAAAATGTTATTATTAACATTAAATTTACGGAATGGGACAATATAACTTAAATAATATTTTTTTTTTATAAAAAACATAACGCCACTTAATGGCGTAATGCAAAATATATGTAAATTTTAATTCCTCTCTTCCACTTAACCCCTCCATTTCGCATTCTTGAATGTGGTATACCTACTTTTACGGTTTTGAACTAATTTTAATCAAAATATTTCGTATGCATAAAGAAAATCATTATCAAAATTCTAGCAAAAATTGAGCATGGAATCGCAATGTTCTGCAAAGGCGTAATTCATTTCGTGCTCATTACTTAACATTCCCTGTCATTTATTTTTGAAAATATGGAACTTTGAAATTGGATGAATCATTTTGAATAACCCTATAGATACAAAGCAGGGACTTGCAGATGGCCTGCGTTGTCTACTATTAATGCCTCTGGATTATGTATTAAGAGACTCTTCAAGTAAACCGTGACAAGAAATGGTTTTACTCTACAATTGGCTGAAGAACCGAGTGATAATTTTAGAAATGAAAATCGACAACACATTTACATTCTAGTGCCTGAAAATTCATAATATTGACGTGCGGAAGAACTGATAATTTCAAGCGTCTTGCAATAGGAAGAGATATAAACATTTTTGTATTAAATGCAATGAAAAATTTGCAGAAAATGAATTGCAAAAACAAATTTTACACGTAAAAATTGCTTTGAACAAAATTTTGAATAATAAATTATTCACTAAAATTAATTTAGATTATTTTTTTCTGTAACATACTTCAATTTTGTTATATGAGTCCAAATGACTCACTTCAGTAAAAAAGAAATGTAAAAGTGTCCGTAAATCTAGTGTTAAAAGAATACATTTCAATTTGGGGAACAAAATCATTTTAAGGGCCATTTTCACTTGCCCTCGATTTCGAAAAGACACTGAGATTAAAAAAGACAATTCATAAATAATACATCAGGCGTGATTTTAGCGTTTTCAATTATTAAATAGAGATAGGTTGTATTTGGAATTAACGAACAAAACGTGTCTTCTAAATGCGATGAGAAATAATAAAATTTAAGGTCTTTGATCAAAAACACTATTGAAACTTTTGATGAATCGGAAACTGTAGCGACCAGCTGTTCACCATAAAATCGAAAAAAAGCTGTGTAGTTCACCATAAAATCGATTAATCTAACTATAAAAGCACTGTTTGCTTATGACAATTTTCGTAAGCACTTCACAGGACTGCGAGTATTTTTAATAAGGTAACAACATATAACATACTTGTACAATGAAATTTCGCTTAAGGAACCCCTCTCATAACGAGTCATTCGAATAACGGGCGAAACAAATTATAAAAAAAATAATTATAACTTGTATAACGAGTGAAGTTTTATATAACAAATGACGAAAAGAGAGGAAGTCACGGATTGTATGCCTGCTATTACATCCTTCCATGAATATCGCTCGTTCAGCTAGAAATTAGTGTCGCTTGTGATCGCACATTTTTTCAAGCTTGTGTTCAGTTCTAGGGGAGCCTGCAATCAAAGAGATTGTATCTTTGGCCAAATTTATGGGACTGAAGAAAGACACCAAAGATATTGATGAAGAACACAGTCAAGAGCCGCCCACTGAAGAGGTTATAGAGCTGTATTGTGTTGTACACCAAGGAGAGTTTGTTAAAGGAAAAGGATTAATTGTTTTTTCACGTCTCACTTAGAAACTAGACAGGGGCTATTAGCGATGAAACTCAAACTTTTGAATCTCAATCAAGTGACGGAGACAACACCTGAGCTGGCATGCCTTCTACAAACTTCCACACTATGCCAAAGGGAGGAGTTGGAGTCTTGACAGATTTAACGCGCTTGAAACGATTCTTTAGCGGGATAGAGATTCTAGCGAACGACTCCATGAAAACAACGCCGATCGTTTAACTCACGAGCATGACCACTCAGCTACCCAAATTTCATGAAAGGAGGATGAGGTAACATAACAGCAAAGCAACAATCATCTGGCGCAATAAGAGAAATGACGAAAACATGGGAAACTATTGCATCACCCCAATAGGCAGTTAGTACGCACTTTATAAATTTATTTAATGGAAATGCTGTGTTGCATTTTCACCAAATTTTGAAGCGTCAGCAAGATTAAATGTCTCTAGATACCTTTCTAATAAAAAGAATCTGATATGTGCAATGAATAATAATTAATTATTCCATTTTTGTTTTCTGCAAATCGAATTTGCATTCTTCGTAGGCTCCTTCCACAAAGCAAGGTGTTCGCGGTAGTCTAGTGGTCATGCTCCGCGGTCGGCACTGATTTCGTCTACTTGAGGGTTTGAGACCCGAAGTGTCTAAAGACCCACCGTTTAGCGGGCTGATGTACGTTAAATCTGGATGAAATCCCAAATCCTCTCGTTGATGTGGTGTAGAAGTTTGGTGAGGGAAGTGCCAGCTCAAGTATCATCCTCGTCACTTGACCACGGCTCAAAATTACGAAATCCACCGACAATATTCCTCGTGTTATTTCACGGTTCGACGTTAATAAGCTATAAAAGTCAAATAAAATGCAAAAAAGGTGATGCTTCATGCTCCGCAACAATATGTTGAGACTTCCGAGACCATAAACAATTTAAAAAAAGAGCACTGACCTTCGAATGACGATTTCTACTTCATCTCCGGACGATGCGATGATCCTCTGGACCTCTTCATAGGTCTTACCCGTCAGAGGAACGCCATTCCACTCTAGAACTTGATCACCTGTACAGGAAAAAAATGTTGTGAGTAAACAGATTTATATTTCAAAACACATTTATGGATATAAATCAGTCATTTAAGTTATTCAGAAAGTTGTCCTATTAATTTTTTACGACTCTTTCACTTATTTTAGGTCATTTTTAAGGTCAGATCTTATTTTAGCCCACACCTTGGCGACAAAACGCAAAATGGACGCCTTAAATTGCGATCCATGCGCCGAGTTGAAAATTCTAACAATGCAACCCTACTTTTAGTGTAATTTGGCTTAATTTTATTGTCCATTTCCAAGATGTGAATATAAATAGGATTTTACCGAGTTTCAACACTAAATCGTCAAAAGCAAGGTACATAAAAAAAAATTTCGTTAAATAAAATTCACAATCTTCTAATCTTCTTTAAAGGTGAAATTAAATCAGTCTTATTCACTAGTCTAATTGATTCAGTCTTATTTATAATGTAGTGATCTTATTTATAATGCATAATAGGACCTTCATGTATAATATGTCTTCGTTAGCTTATATATTATAGCACTACCTGTTATGTATAAGAGCAGTCATGGGACTCAAAAAAATTAACAACAAATTCGTTGCCTTAGTGATTGTTTTATGTATGAAATACTAGGTCGTATACCTACTCTTCACACCGATAAATTGAAAAATATAATTATCCAGCCAAAGCATAAATTTTTTTATATGGACCATCTTTTAAATAAAATTTTTAAGTAATTTTAAGTGAACCGCTAGTAATTATTAGAATTAAGAGAGTATTAGAACTGTTTTTTAAGAGGAGGGAATGCTTATTCCGAATACCGTATGAATACAATTTCATTTGTATCAATAGATTTTTGGATGGAACGATTTAAAATATCTTGAACTGACACTTTTCCAAGAATTTTTTTTCAAAAATTTGCTAATAAATTTACATCTCTCAGATAGTACAAGAGTTTATATCTCTCAGATAGTAATTTTTCGACATTTCCTTCGAGAGCTACCCTAAAAAGCATACAAATATTTAGCTTCTACATTATTAAGAAAACTCTTTAAAATATAGAAGAAAATTATCAAAAATGAAATTAATTTATTCCAAGAAATTAATTCAAAAAGAAAAGTTAAGTTTACCGATTCTGTTGACATCTGTTGGTAGTAAAAACGGTGGAAAAAAAGGGGGTTACTAAAAATAAATTTGAATTTTGTTTTGGTGGGAAAATACTTACAACTCGTTTCAAATATCAACGAAACTCCCTAAAAATTTTGAAGCGATACAATTAAAAATGTTGGTTCGCATAATGGAAAAACAGACAAACATTAAAATTTGTATATAAGATGATGTGCTTAAAAATAATTTGTTTTTTTTATGCACTCCATATTTTATTAAGAACAGTTATAAGTATATACAAAACAAAATAATATTATTATAAAGATATTCAAAATATTATTGAAAAATATTAAATAGTATTTGACAAAATGTAATGAAATGGTTGTTTAAGGTATTACTTTATTACTTCTTGATTGGTGAACTCACGAGTAATCTTTTCAACTGTATTTACACGGAATTTCACCAAAGAAATAGGCATCAATTCTGCTGAAATAGTTGAATTTCACCTCTAATTAAGAAAATTTGCTTACATGTCATTAAAAAACATGAATTGAGCTACAAAATTCAATGGCTTAATCTAGCAAATTTCTTAGAGGTATGTAAATTTCATTAAAGTTATTTTACTTCATAATCACAAACTGCTTTTCTCTTCAGTTTGTTCAACCATGAAGCAAAACAGTTTTTCATTTAAAAATAATTAAACATAAAAATGCAATAAGAGTATAAATTTACAATTTTAACTAATCCTAAAAGAAATAGAATATAGTTTATATTTGATTGCTTAAAAATCTTGATGTAATTGGAATGAAGTTAAAAGAAAATAGACAAACATGACAAACTGACCATTTAAACTATTTGTAGTTTTCTAAGTTATGAACGAGGGATCTATCATTTATAGATATTTTTTTAGATTATACCAGGTATATAAATATGAATTTTCCCATACATGGTGATAGCTATCAATGTAGCTATTTCCAAACCACATCATTGGCGCTATTTCCTTGTTATAAGATCTGATAAAGATTTTTATCATATAACAATAGAAGTTTCATACAACAGCATAGTTTTTAATAGCGTTGAACAAGTCGAATTTTGTGCCTGAAAACTGCGATTTGTGGACAGCATTGATTTTCTGTGTTACCATTTGAAGAAAATTGCTCCACAATCTCATCGAATGCTTGTCGAGGATTATGATAAGCATGTTCTTGGTAAATAACAGTATTTGAGAGGTTTAAATAATTAAAAAGTGGTTAATTTGTCATGAGACACTAGAAACGTGGGAAACATCCGAAAAAGTTTGAAAGCAGCGAATTGCAAGCATTGTTGGATGAAGATTTCTGCTCAAACGCAACAACTCGCGGATCAATAAGTATGACACGAGAAGCCATCTCCATACGTTTCAAAGTCATGGGAAGGTCCAGAAGATACAAAAAAAGGGGGGGGAGTCCACATGAACTGAATGATTTACAGCAGGAAAACTGAAAAACCATTTGAGAAATGCTACTTGCCAAAAATAAATGAAAGACATTTCTCCTGTGATTGGCGATGAAAAGTGGATACATTTCGAGAATCCTAAGCGTAAGAGATGATGTGTAACTCCAGGCAAATAATCGAATTCGAGTGCAAGACCAAATCACTATGGACTAAAGACAAAGCTTTGTGTTTGGTGGGATCAGAAGGATGGGATCTATTATGAGCTTAGCAAAACTTTATTCTAATATCTCCTTTGTGTATGAGGGCGAAACCACTAATATTGAACGCTACCAATAACAAAGGATAGATTAGAATAAAGCTTTGCATGAAAAACGGTCAGAATATCAAAAAAGGCAACACAAAGTGATTTTGCTTCATGATAATGCACCATCACACAAAGCAAAATTGGTCAAGGAAACGATTGAGGCAATGAGTTGGAAAATACTTTCACATGTGACTTAGTTACTCACTAAACTTGACTCAGTCCGATTTTCACTTATTTGCATCGAAGGGGGAAAAACTTGCTGAACATTGCTTTACGTCTTACGAAAATGATTGGATGACTGGTTTGTCTTAAAAGAAGAACAGAGTGTTTTGGACATGGAATCCACAAATTGTCAGAGATGGGGAAAATGTATAGCTAGCGATTGGCTATACTTTGAATAAAATATTTCGTTTCATTTTCCTACAATAAATACGTATTTTCAATGTAAAAATTTCAGTTCAATATTTATATACCTTATAAATATTACTAACTTCAGCAAATTCAAATGTGAATTACCTTTACACTGATATCCATTCCAAATAAGAAAAAAAAATCTTGATCAAAAATTTATTTTTTAAACAAATGATCAGTCAAATCCACCCATCCAAATAAAAATCATAAATATTTCTTCAAAATTGATGGAATTTAGTTTCCTTGCTTGTTAAGTAGAGTTGGACATAAGAAACTAGGGGAATCATTTTAAATAGATCGCCAATCAATGACAGAGTAATTGAATACAAACCTTCTCTGACTTCGCCCAGCGTCTCGACGACCCCTCCTGGATAAATGCGCGCGACGTACGCTCCGATCATGCCGTTGCTCCCTGGGATCTCCTTGCCGCCCACCACCTTCATCCCAAGGCCGTTACCTGCAAATACATATTACTTGATTAATAATCATCATTAATCAATATTGGAAAAATTCATCATCTATTCTATTGTTCAATACTCATGTTAGTGCTTGAAACATTGTGGATAGAATATTTTCACTGCTTTGATTTAATCAGAAAATATTACGTACTACCATATGTATCTTTAAAACCTGTTATGGCTTCGGTATTATAGTGGTCAAGGTCGTGAACTCGTAACCGGCGTTGTTTTCGTTGAGTCGCGGGTTTGATTCTTGATGCCACTAAAGGCCTGCTGTGTAGTGAGCTGGCGCTCATTCAATTTTTACAAGGCTCCAAGTCTTCCAAATAGCGTGATGTGGAAGTTTGGAGAGAGAGGTGTCAGCTCATATGTGTCATCCTCATCGCTTGACCGTCGTTCAGAATCACGAGATCCATCACTGGTACTAGTGTTGCTTCAAAGTCTGACGTTAATAAACAATCAAATCCCTAAACCTGCTACTCAATTACTGGTGTTAAAAATTATGTGAAAAATAGTTAAATTGTTCTACAGTTGGTTATTCTTTTAGTAGTAACTGTATAATAATAATACGAAGAACGGGTCGCTGAATTATTTTGTATATTATTGTTTCTTTAATCGCTAACTACCTATGCGAGGGGGGGGGCTCAGAAAGTACCAGAGTGAGAAATGAGAAATAAGGGGTTGAAACTAGAAAGAATGGAGGGTGCTATGAGCCACGCGAGTCTCTCACACGATCGAAATTTAGATATATTTCTGTCTTGTTCAGAGAATGTGCAAGGTAGAATGTTAAGAAATTTAAATTTCTGACAATTTGTTTATTACATATTCTTTATTGTTTGCGATGTGACATCTTAAAGTAAAATAACTTAAAGATGTCACAAACAAGTATGTCCCATGACTCAAGAATAAATTTTGTTTAATCAAGAACCAAAAAAGGAAAAACGCCTCCTTGATGAGTAAGTGAAATTTTCTTATTAGTGAAAAAGTGAGAATCATAATGATTCATACACGGGATATTAGGATTGGGAAAAAGGATTGAGATAACTCATTATAGTATTATCCAATAATCGTTTTTTCTTTTAAACAGAAGTCCGTGAGTAAGACTTCCTTCGAATCCTAAAAATTATCGCCATAAATTTTCCGATCTTCTCCTTAATTGGAGCAGATTCACCGAAAGCGACCCATTCTTTTGATTGTTGATAGGTTTCTAAAGTATCATGATAAATCCAGGTCTCATCGACGTTGCGACTCGACGTAGCAGCCATCAAAACTAATCTATGAATCAGCGTGAAACTTTTTGGGGGTCTTTTAATTTATCGCAGTCTACAATGATAACTTCTTACTTACTTTAGTAATGCCCTCTGTATTCAAACATATGTACTTTTTGAACCAATCTCGTATTTTTCATTGTGAAGAGACATGAAAGGAAATATCATCGTGCTATTTTAAACAACGCGCATGGGAATGATTTAGGATTAAAGGCACACTTTAAGGTGGGTAGAGTTCGCAACAAAAAAATTATTTACGAATGTATGACCGTAAGTGACGCTTTGAGTCACAAACACTAGAAAAAGACATGAAAAGAAACAGATATTTTTACTTAATCATCGTCGACAAGCTCTTCTTAACAGCATCATTTACTATAATTTCTCAAAACGGCGTCCACGAACAATAATGCGCACCTGGCAACATTGACAGTGTGACTGTCAATAAGTATATACGAGGGCTATTCAGAAAGTAAGGAACGTTTCCGTCAGACGAATCACGTATATTTTGGTGTCTGCGTGCTCGACATATCAGTCGGCGTCCAGCCATCACAACGGGAACATTTCAACGATGCCCGTTTTTTCGATATTCAAATTTAAAATGTGCGCTACAATTGAAAAGCCCGCCAGTTGTGAGGTGCGGTCTGTGATACGAATTTTATTGGCAAAAAGACCTAAAACCTATGGAAATTTATCGGCAAGTGTGTGAAGTGTATGGAAACAACGTAATGAATGAAAGTTCAATCCGGAAATGGTGCATTCAGTTTAAAAATAGCCGAACTAACGTTCACGATGAAGAGAAGAGTGGACGCCCTAGCATTGTGACTGATGAACTGGTCGCTAAAGTTGATGAAAAGATTCGTGAAAACCGCCGTTTCACAATAATGGTTTTTTTCGCTTAGTTTTCCGCAAGTTTCACGGACTTTGTTGTTTGAAATTGGCGGCAGATTTCTATGCCGAAGGAATTTCAAAGCTTACCCACCGCTATGATAAGTGCCTCAATTTGTTTGATGACTATGTAGAAAAGTAGAATTTTAGTAGCTCTTTCTGATGTATATAATAATTTTTTTTTCTTGTATTTAATTTCTTTTTAATTCCAAAACGTTCCTTACTTTCTGAAAGCCCTCGTATTATGGCACCGAACTACAGACGCGTGAGAAATATTTGGCATTTTTGAAACAGCTAACGAATCATTCCATACACTCTGCCAAGCATACATTTTTGTTGGTACGTGCATATTTAAAAATAGCACTGAAATATCATATAATAGTATGATGATGATTGTGTGACTATTGTGTGTGTATGATGATGATGACATTGATATTATTATTGGTACGTGCGTTAAAACTGGTACGTGTGTGTGCGGGCGTGTGCGTGTGTTTGTGTGTGAGAGACAGAGAGAGCATATATTAAGATGGCACATAAAGTACTCAACATCGATTTAACAATGCAGGCAATTATTCAGCGAAAATTAAGGATTTATAAAAGGAATTACAGAAAGAGAGTTAGAAAGCAAAATAAGAACTGATAATGCTAGTTATTGATTTGTATTAAAATTAGATTAAGATGAAAAGATTTGTTTTATTTTCATTTTACGGCTAATTTAATAATTTATATCGCTTGTTTTAATTTTAAAATATGAAAAGAATATTATTTCTACTTTAACATATTTTATCGTTTACTTTAAATCTAATTTATAATTTAATAATTTGATTTACAACACATAACAGTTATTTATTTTTTTTTTATTTTACCGACTAAAATTTGCCTTTTTTTTTTTCTGGAGATGCTTGTATGTTTTTATTGGCGATGGAATAAAGAATCAGTTGTATACGTTGAAATAGTCATTTTATTTTCGAATTTTTTAGTTAATCATTCAAAATGGAATTATTCCTCATTGATAATAGTATAACCAGATTATATAAAGCTTTTTTAGAATAATACAATTTGTTTATGGGATATTTTTCGGTTTCCAATTTCTGCCCAGCTCAAAGAAATTGCTTTACACTACCAATATGGTTTATAAATTTGAGTCAGATGACGAAATCCACGCTTAAACTTGCACCCAAGTCTACGCTACCCATGAGGCCAGGTATAACATTTATTGCTATACAATGCCATATTTGCTCGATCTATCGTGAGATCTTTGAGAAACAGTCCAGAAAAAGAAAAGAATTAATTGAATTAAAAAGAAAATACTCACCACTGACTGAACGGTCCTTAGGATCTCTGGTGAGAAGAATTCTTTTTACAGGAAAGTCGTACTTCTGACTGGTTTTCGAGTTCTGCAAAGACAACGCAATATGCGGGGGGAAAAAAACATCATCATTATCTCGCTTTAAACGAATACACACACATAACTGATTTTTTTTTTTTTATTCATTAAAATAAGTTGATTTTTTAAAAGTCATGAAAGTGGTTTAAATCATCCACATATTTAAGATCGAATGAACTTTATTGATATGATATTTTAGCCTACACCCTGATGGCTGTAAGCAAATTGGCACCAAATAGCAGAAAAAGTGTGTTTTTCAAAAACGAAATCGGAAATAAACGATACCTAATAAATTCCATTTTTAGAAAATTCGCCAATTTACCACATCTGTAGTCTTAAAGCCTTTTTGTTTTCCGTCGCCAAGACATGGGCTAAAATAGAATCCAATCTTTTGAAGCATGTGAACAATCATTTATGTTATTATTTTTTTTCCCCTTGGAATGACAATTCAGCATTAAATTAGAAATGTATAGTAAATGTGTATGATCAATTATACTTTGCTTTGTTATTGAAAACTCACATATATTTATTAGATAGTAAATATTAATAGTTTTATTACCTCAAAAATCAGATTAGTTATCTTTATTAGACGAGATTTGAGAGACTACGTTTTACTTCTTTTTTTATTCACTCTTACTGTTCGTTATTTTAACACGAAGAGGGCAAAATAAACACCGCTAATTAACTTTATTGATTCAACGTTGATTAATTAACTATATCAAAACTTATCAAAATCTATCAAATTACTGAAAAAAAGTTGTCAGAATTAATTTTTATCCAATTACTAATACAGCAACCTAATATATATATATAGATAATTACAAAAAATTTAACATGCTAACGACTTTAAAAGGAAGTGTTCAAATTTGCTACGGTGAAAAACTACAGTAATACTAAAAAGCAGACTTTTGCGTATTCTACTGCCTAGGCAAGCAGAATTAATTCAACATCTCGATCGAAAACTGAGGAGGTGCTATAGGAAAACTCATAAATTTATAGGTCAAAACTTTCAATACAAATAATGGATATTGCTATCTTGTGTTAAACTAAAATGATTATTTGATTTCCTCCTAAAAGTATGATAAATACCTTTAAGTAGTGGATTCACCTCAAAAATAATACTATCCTTCCTTACCCGCCCCCCCCCCTCACCTCCCGACTATATTATTTGGATATAAGAAACTTAACATGAATCAATCTATGAGATCTTACACAAAATTAACTGAGGTACACGAAAAATTCAAATTCAATTTTTAAAATAAAATTCAATGGTCCATGTATAATAATAAACAAATAAAGGAAATAATGAAATAGGCATTTTTATTGATGATTTATTCGAAAAGAAGTTGCAATTCTTATACAAAGAAGACAAAAATGAAAAATAAGCCGTTGGAAATAAAGGTAGGCGGCATATGGCGAAATGTCTGCAAAGCTATGCGTAGCAGAGCGATAATTTTCCCGGTAGAAGAAAAAAAAGGCGAAAAAATGCTGAAATATTATAGAAAGGTAATGCAGTTAATAGTTTGTATAAAATCTCCCGATTGATATTATTTCATGTTCTTTTATAAAAGAGGGTCAAATGTTCCTTCCATTGTACGTATGAATACCGCTTTGTTTAGTTCGATATTTTTTCAGATGGAATGGCTTAAGACTACAGAAAAAAATTAGAAAATTTACACTTTTCAACGCTATTTTCAAAAACTCACCCGAAACGACTAATTAGCTGACACGCCAAAAACAAAATTAATACGTTTCGCTCTCTTTAATCCTGCAACGTTCGGGACCACGGCCGTACCGAATTATCGAGCGCATACATAGTTTTAAAGGGGGGTATCAAAGATATATAAATCACTCTAAATAAACACTTAAGTGATTAAAACACGTATTTAATGCGTTTGTGCATACTCTGAGCCTGTGTGGATCACATAAACATCCGACGAGGTATATCGTTATTTTGGTCACTGCAAAATTAAATTCAAATATTGAACATTAATTGAAGTAAATATTCTTATTATTGATAAAAGAACAGTGCGCAAATGATTAATACAATACAGTGATGATTAAAATAAATTGTAACAAGCTACTCTAAGCACATGTTCTCACTTATTTGTTTTATTAGCCTGCGAAGACTCTTGTTGGACATCGAGAACATTTTAATGTATATTACACTATATGCACACAGTTGTAATATTATTCAAACGTAATATAATCACCAGAAAACCAGAAACACTGCACCGAAATGAAACCTGACAATTGCGATAAACAGTTTGTGGGGAGAGGTGAGAAGCGCTGCGCCGGACCTGGTGGTCAATGTCAACAAACTCAGGAATCCACGTTAAAAGCTCAAAGATCAATCGATGCCAAATTATAGAATATGGCCTTCTATCGAATACTGGATATAAGAAAGGTATCTGAGAGACTCAAGTTTTTGAATCTCTCAGATGACTTAAGAATAGTAATCTTGCGACGTTTTATGCGAGAGCTAGGCCACAATGCTTCGATGATGAATTTCCAAACAATTTAATGCCCTTTTTCAAAAATATATATGACTTATGAGGTAACATTTCTATCAATTATACTAATCGTATAATTGACAGAACTTTTATTTCTTGAATCAGAATATAAGACATAGATAAAAAAAAATAATAAAAATCTCTATTCAAATAATTCAGTTTAAAATAATTTTAATTAACTGCACATATATATTTTACTATCAAACAAGTCGAGTGTGAAATTCTGATCTCAGCTTATATTAATATTTTATTCATATATTAATAAATACAGTTAAAAAAAATAAGTAAATTTCACTATTTTAACTTATGAGACCCACTCTAATTTTTTGTCCCTTCATTTAAAATGATTTTAATCTACTTTATTGATTCCATTTCTTCTAATGAACCCATATTCCTTTTCCGAAGTTGTTTTAAGCAAATGGCTATGAAATGAAGAGAACCGAATCTTCTACTTTTTTAAATCATAAAACTCTTCTCAAACACATAAGAGGAGATATTAAAGGAGATATAGTTTAAATTGCATTTATGCCTTGTGAGAGGAAGATAATTTTATAGCACTTCATTTCATTTAATAGCTGAAGCTCATTTAAACTAGGATCTAATCATTTAGTTAGATTTCGAAATTAAAAGTTAATGAAAATTAGCATTTATTTTCCCATTTTCGTTTACTTATTTGAAGAACCCAGAAACCTATTTTTACTTCACCTTAAGTTGCTTATACAACAGTATAATAACTACTTAGTTCCGAGTCTGTTTCGTAAAGCTGAATAATTTGAATTATCGACGCTTTGTAGTTAATATAAGAAACAGATAAATTCTAAGCTAGAGTGAAGTTGAGAAATTAATTGTACATCTTTTTTCAGTAACTGAGTGATATTTTACTAGATGCCTCTTCAGTTTTCATGCGAGAATCAATCAATGCAAGCCATACTCCAATTACTAGATTAGGAAAAAATTCAGACACATTGCATGAATGACATGTAGGTATGTATCTTTTGGAAGCTTCTAGGGAAATTATTGTCTATTTGCAATCTAGTTATTCACAATGACTAGTTAGAAATTTTGCTGGTGTAGGGATTTCTGGAACGTTTATGCAATGTCTCTGAGACATCTATCTGCTTAGAAATAAGCAAACATAAAAAGAAAGCACTACCGAAAAAGTGGAATAAGGAATAGTTGTGCGTACGTTCTTACTTGAGCTTTTCGCAGATGGGTGGAGTGGTGCTGATGATCCCCTGTGGATGGGTGGGGCGGAGGAGGAGGACGTCGATCTTCCACGTAATCGTCGTACGCTACGCCGCCTGTTGGAATAAAATATATCACATGACTTTAGATACGAGGTTTCAATTTACAGAACATTCTTATGTATATTTTTGAGATGTGCGTTATCTTCCTTTAAAAAGAGTAATGCTCTCAAATTTAAAAAGCTTTACCAAATAGAAAAATATCCTAATATTACTATAAATTAGTTTTTAAGACGTATATTTGATTAAATACTTAAAAAAAAGAAAAAGAAATATTCAATGAATGTACATTTTTAGCACAAATGGCTCTTGTAACTGCAAACAGGGTGCTTTCGAAAGAACATCGCAAGCATCGAAGAGCTACTATTACGAAACAAAATAAGCAATAACTAATTTTGACAAATTAAATTCAAAAAACACTTTAAAGCTCATAAAATTAAAAAAAATACTCAATGTAATCAGACCACTAGGAAAACGGACGGTTTCCAGACGATAATGGAACTTATCTCTTTCTTTTTTCCGATATATTCGGTGTTACAGTTTGAATGGTTGTAATTATCTCCGTTTTCAGTTAGTCAATGCTCGCCGGCAGGTCGGAAAAAACACTTTATGTTTAAGGTAGCCCAAATGAAAAGAAATTGCAGGGAATTAAATCATAGCTTCTTGAAGGTCACTGTTTAAGAGTTAGGTTCGTCATCTGCTCTGAGACAATTCCATAAAACGTACTACTGAATGTCCTTGGTGTTTCTGGTGGTTATTACATTGAACATTTATAATTTTATAAGCTTAAATGTGTTATTAATGGGTTTCCTTTAACTCATACTGTAACTGTGTCTAATTCAGAACTTTAAAAGCTTTTTTTTCCTCACATTTTTAAGCGCTGAATTGAAATGAAATTTTCTGTACACGATTTTTTTGGATGAAAATACTATAATTTAATAAAAATTAATTGATTAAAATTAATTATTTAAAAAATTAAATTTTATGCCAAGTTTCCAAATGGTAGCCAAATCCGTCGTTTAATAATTTATCGAATGCTTTATTTTCAAATACATGTACTGATCTAATATTCAAATTAATAATTTATCGTTTGCTTTCCTTTTGATTACATGTAGTTTAATTGATTAACATAATGCTTAAATGAGCTAAAAAAAATTTCACGTATGTATTTTGGATGATAAATTTAATAAATGTCAAGTAATAAAAAATTATTAACACAAATTATTGAATAAATTCAATTTGACTCAACGTTTCCTTTTGGTCTGAAAATTTAGGGTATAAAAAATTATGTAAAGTGTGAAGTATGAAAAAAAAACCATGTTAAAAAAACTTATTTTTTATCGGTGTTATTTTTAGTTTAATTTGTTCAATGGAAAAGAAAAACAGAGGTTTAATTTGATTGTAATTTAGTTTAGTTTGTCCAGTAGAAAGGTTTCCCAATATTATCGTAAATGAGTTTTTTTAAGACGTATATTCGATTAAATATTATGAGCTTCAAAAAAGAAATTTTATATAAATATGCATTTTAAATACAAATAGCTCTTAAACTTTATACAGGGTACTTTCAAAAGAATATCGCAATATTCGTTTGAAAGTAGTTTCTTCAGTTTTGTAATTATAAATCTTTAAAGTTGGGATATTCTTTTGTAAATACTCTGTACTATATAAGAGTGGAGTGTATTTTTACGAGTACTACAAAATAATACGCTTTATACGATTTCTGTAAAGTACGTTTTATTTTAAGGCTGCAATAAACTAAATGTCATAACCAAAAAGTACATAGAATTAGCATATTTAAGAACCTCTATTTTAAGGAACAGAAGACAACATTTGATACATATTGTTTAAATAAATGGTTCATTCAAAGAAAGGTGAGAGAAATGGATTGAAAATTACTGCTTTCAACGATAAATCAAAACAAAATAGCGACATTTGAATACTTTCTATCTGGAAAAAATATTACGTTTGGTTATTATTACCTAATATTAGTAAAGACACGCCCTAAAATGTGTTTTACCTGGTTATTCAGTTCTCTAGATACCTAGTAATTTACAAGCCATGAATCTTGAACTAAATACGATGTGATTGAGTAAACAAAAGTAACTCGGAAAAGATTTTTGATATCGAACTCTTTAGAAACTATTGAAACGCTCAAATAATGTCTGAATTTATACGAACAACTTGACGGAAAGTTATATATTAGGAATTATAATTTTAAATTAAAACAAAAAATAAATAAAGAATTATAATGTTGTATCCATGCTTAAGAAATCACAAGCCATTAATCTCTCCGATTAGTTACTTCATAATTCATTCCTGCTCCAAGAAATCTTTCTGTTATTCTAAATTATAAATCAAGCGTTGTTTCACAAACAAACAAACAAAAAACGATTCCTTCATCAATTTACTAATGAAATATTGTCCTCAACGTAGCATCAATCATCATCAGATTTTTAGATTGACATTTAACGAATCCAGTATCCATTTGAAGGGCAGATCGTCGAACTGATGACTTCTGATCGCTTCCTTGACTTCATCATCATCGGATTGCTCGTGATAAAAGAAGATATGCAATTACTAAGTTAACAATTACCTAAACTGTGTTTTGTGCATATGTTCAGAGTTTCAAGAAGCTTATATGATATGATGTCATTTGTTTTTTCCTGTACTAATTTATCGGGGGAGGGAGGGAATCCAATTTTAATGCTTTCATTAAAACACTTTAAACCTAATTTGTTATCTTTTCTTCGCTTTACCAATATCTCTAGTTTTATTAGATAAAACTACTAAAAGCCTTCTGATTGGAGCCACAACACTTTGAAACCATTTTTGCAATAATCAAAGTTTTGAAAATCTTAAGACAAATATGCTTTCCCAATGAAATGAAAGGGGAAGGAGAGCATAGCTTACAGAAAGCCTTTCCTAATACTAGGAAGTACGTCCTCATGATAACAATTATTTAAAAAATACTGCGTAATTTCATGTTTGCATAGTGAGTTAATTACGAATATCTAAGAGTAGCTGTTGTCAGAGCGAAAAATAGTGAGCTGTAAGGAGCAGATGGTATGCTTTGTCTATTACGGCCACACTTTATTACAATTTAGCTAGTAAGTCAAAGAGAGAGAGATTGTATTGTGTCAATTATTTTAAATTTTGCCCATAGTATAAGAAAAAAATATAAATACTAATGACTTAGTTGTTTTAGTAAGATTTCGGAATCAGTTATGTTTTATTCTATTTGATTTTTAGTTTTTTTTTTTTTTTTTTTAATTTTATTTTTATTTATTTGTATATATCCGTATATAAGCCGATCCGCTTATAAGCCGAGATTGCCTCCTTTAAGAAATCATTTCAAAATTCAAATCCCACGCATAAGCCAAAATTTTTTTTGAAAAAAATCCTGTAACGTTCGAACATGGTGCCAGAAGGGAGAAAAATTTGTTTGACAAAAATGACGGGTAAAATGCTTTAGGGTCAAATCGCTGTAATTAAAACTCCAGACATCAACAACGAGATAAACATAATTCTGGTAACCTTATCTGAAATTTGCAAGTTGCTATTATTCAGTAGTTGTCTTGTATAAGATATATAAACTTCACAAACCAGTAATATAAATACCTTCGAAAATCAAAACAACTCCTTTTCAAAAAAAAAAAAAGAATACGATCACAGTAGCCCAGTTAAGATCACGGAGTTGTGCCTGGCGTGGTTTTCGTCGAGTCGTAGGTTCGAGCTTGTTGCCACAGAAGAACCACAGAGTAACCAGAGATAATACACGTTAAACCTGTTGATGTTCAAAGTCCTCCTATTGGCGTGGTGTGCACGTAGTGTTGCTTCTCAGTGTGACGTTAATAATAATAAGAAAAATAATAACCATTTCATTTAGAATTACTTTCTTTATATAAATTTGAGCTACATAAACTAAAGAGTTGAAAACGAGTTATAATCGGCGATTTATCTCTTACGTGTAACTAATGGAAAATTACCAACGTTTTTCGTTAACCAGCCGAATTTGTGTTAAATCCGATCGTCTTAATTTAGTTTAGAAAAAATTGCAAAAATTCTCGGAAATATACGGTATTATTATTATTGCTATAAGAGAATGAAAAGATTGAAATCTACGACACATTTCAGTGCTTTTTTATTTCAGTGAAATGCTTACCGCGGTAGTGCTGTTTGTCGTAAAGAGGTGTGCTGCCCAGATCGTGCAGTAGCTTGCGGGACCGGGTTGGCATGTCGGGCAAAAGGGGCATGGGGGCGAGATCGGTCTCGGAGTCGGTCGTTGCCAGAGGACTGTAATCGTACACGCCATCGTACAGTAAATCGTCTTCCGTATACTCGTATGACCAAGGGTAGGAACTGAAAGACAACATCAGAAACACGTACAACTCCGCTCATATATACTTAATGACGGCTGGAATATTTGAGATAAAAAAAAGTGGTTTTACAAGAATAGACATTTTTATACAATTATAAGCTATTATTAAACACAAACAGAAAATACAACTTCATGTGTTACTTTAAGGCTACTACCATTTTTATCTACTAATCATTTGGATTTCGTGAACGTTGTGTTAAACATATAGAATATCTACTTTTCGCTTCGATCTGGACTATTTTATTTATCTGAGTGCAATACATTGCATCCAAAAGAGTAGAAAATGATAAAAAATTTAGCGGAATTACATTTTATCCTCTGTTTTTGAAAGTATTTTAAAAGTTTAAGTAATCTGCAAAGCGAATCATTAAAATAGATAAAAATATATTTTTAAGAATTGGGGAGAGGGAAGAGAAAATGTAATTTCCCAGAAACCTTCCCTATTTTTGCTTTCTCAAATGCAGTTTTTTGCATTCAAAAAGTCTGGATTTGAGGGGGAGGGGAATAGAAATTCCATACAATCAACATTACAATCACGAAATCAAAATGTGTGACCAGTAAATCGTATTGTTCCAAATATTAGAATTCATTTGTTCATCACAACTATCAATTTTAAATAATTTTCTAATTTTTCAAGTAGTAAGCTCGGTCATTGAACTTAATACAATTTGATCTGTACCGTTATTGCTCCTTAGAAACCGACACGTTAAATTATTGTAAAGATCTCAGATGAAAAGATCGAATTTAAGACCCTAAATGCAAGATTAAATAGATATTGTTGGCTGGTAAGAAGTTAGTTGGAAGTTATATTCAAGTGATATGGCTTAACGAAGAAATACATATCTTGCTCCCAAAAAAAATCAAATCCTATATCAAGAAAAATTGTTAATCCAATTAGGATTAAGGAAGATTGGTGTTGCCATAGAGTCATTTTGTTTATCATTAATTACAAATTTCCAGTTGACCATATTCATTTAAGATCAATAGTTAAATATTAATTTTTTTTTTTTCAAATATACCCGATGTCGCTCAGGAGAGGTTGTTTTACTTAAATAAAACTTAGAGATTAAAATATATGAGCGTAAATACATTAAATGCGTGTTTCAATCGCTTAAATTTATTATCTAGAATGTTTTATCTTTGATATCCCTTTTAAGACTACATTGATGCTCGATAATATGGTAAAATCGCTAATCTTGTATGACCGTGGTTCCTAACGTATAGGATAAAAAGAACTTACAGCCTTTTTTGATTCTTCATTTATCTATTGTATTGATACGTGGTCCCCACGACCATAGAGGCTCCTTATTTGTGATTGTCCATCTTAAACTCTGTAAATTCACAGCAGAAAGACTTGCAGAGGGTCACTTTACACATAATAATTTATTCGGGAGGAAAGTGCGCTTAATTTCTCTTTGTGGTGACCTTATACGCTTCCTAGTGACACGTTTAAATAAGGTTTCTCGACAATATCAGCACAGACACTTACACGATTTCATCACACACTCGTTACACTTCTCCGCGATGACTCTTCACACACACGACACTCACACTTAGACATATTAATTCAGGACGTTTTAATTTAACTCACAACCACCACAATATGTAACGCGGATTAAAACATATTATCTGCATCGGGGCACCACGCATCGTATTTCTTCCGAATGTCGATTTTCGTGTAAATGTAACCATTATCTTTCGACTTATCTATTTTAATAAACTTAATTAGTACACCAAATGATTGTCTTCACTGTAATAACTTTGTCACTTCTTCCATTTAATACTCCTCTTACTCTCTTTCACTATACGATTTATATATATACTAACTATTTAAATCAAAGCGAAGAATTTCGTTTCAGTATATAGGTTTGCAGGATTACCTGTGAAGAGTGGTGCTCCTTCTGTGAGATCCATAAGCGGGAAATGTGGAGGAGTACGGATAGCGCTGATTCCGAAGGAAATAATCCTGGTCCAAGTCCGGGTCTCGAGTTGAGTCCTGCGAGGACCCTCCACTCTCTAGAGAGATAGGGCTCGTGTAGAGCCTATCACCGTATGCGGGACTTATGTAGCCTCCTCCTGCAACAGACGGCGCGTTAAAATAATTTTGATTTTAAACTAATTAACCTTTGACTGTCATTAACGATCCATTTCACGTTCGAACAGCATATCAAATGCGCACGTACGAGTTCAGCTCGCCAGAACGATTCCGATCAAAATGGTTGCAACCGAGTCTTTCTCGCCTAACAAAATTTTTCGCCAATGTGCGCTGACGAGCTGAATTCATTCGCTTATATTATTCTGCGTAGTACTACCTGATGCTTACTTGCAAAATTTAGATATTTTGATGGTATACTGATGGAAATTACCGTGAAATGTTTTAGATAATGAGAGAAACTGTTGCTGATCTAGTTTTTTTTTTTTTTTTTTTTCCTTTTTTAAAAGTTTGGCAGGAATTTGTTACTGAAATGGCTTAAAATTAAAAGCCAGATAATTCTGAAGAAGAATAAATTGTAAGGTGAATATGTAAATTCTATGTTTTTAAAGTTTATCCAACACTCAAAAGTATTTTAAGTAAACATAATTATTAGATGTTCAACGAATTTTAAAATTGCGTGAATTTATTTAGACATTTTAATTTAATATTTTACGAACTGTTATTTATAATATTAATCTTTTACTGAATTGCTTAAGTGTGAGAGTCATAAATACTTAAATATTTGAGTAATGCACTGCAAATAGTTTTTAACGGAGTATCACTTAAAAACGAGCTAGCTATCTGCTACACCACCAGAAACATGTGACTTTTTCAGAAGCAGCTATGGGGAAAACAGCTGCCTCTTTCAGTTACCGTTTGATTGTAATACTGCATGAAACATGAAAGTGAAAACTATCGATAATCTTAACTGTCAAAGGGTTGATTCAGATATATGTTCTCATTCAACGCGAAAAAGGTGTTCCATTCTTACTTGAGTTAGAGGTAAACGTGAAGTATGTTTAAACACACAAACGCACAAGGATCAACTGGTGTGACAAAAAAAAATGCTTAACATGCTTATTTTATTTTGTTTGTTTATTTATATTGAAACATCTTGTAAATGGCACAAAAAATATATTTATGTAAAAATAAAGCATGTTTTGTTTAACAGGTAGCTCTGTCACTTATTTACATTTATCTTAACAGAAATATCTTACAACTTATTTTTATATTTATTAATTAATTTCTTCATAATTTCAAATTAAGACAATAAATATCAACAATGTGAAATTATTTGCTTTATGTCTTCTACGTTTATAATTCTCACCAATAAATGTTAGATCACCAATACGCCCACTAATATGGAAATTTAAATTATTTTTCAATAGCCAGCTTGTAAAATTTTAAAGCATGATCTTCATTATATTACATCAGTTTTGAGTGGATGACAAGCTTCATGATGAAATTAAAAAAATAAAAATCCCAAAAATCCCTATTTTTATTAATCCCTATTTATTGCTCAGCAATTTTCCCTATCACCATAATGTTAAAAAATGATCGAGTTTCAGGAACTTTTAAAGGTAATTTATGGATCGCACAGGCCCTAATTTGTGTGTGTGTATTTCTTGTGCTGTTATTATTATTTTAAACAGATGTTTGTCAAAAAAGTTATTTTAAAAAAATAACGGATTAAAATGTATAGTAATCTTAATCGATTCGAATCTTTTCACATGCTTCTCCCCACATGATTTTTAAAGAAAAAACTAAAAAAAAAAAAATTTAAATACTCACAGTATAACTATAGTAATGATTATATAATTAATGTGCAAGCGCAAAAAAAAAATAGTGATTATGCGACCGGACAATTGTGTCAAAGTATTCCTTAAACTTGACCTTTTTTTAACATTACGGAAATAGGGAAAATGCCGCGTATTTCACCTCCTCAAAACAAGAATCACAAAAATTTATCGTCAAGTATGCCAAGGCTTCTCTAGAATTTCCATTAAAAATGGATTACATCTCGTTTCCACAGCAACATACTTAAACATCGGAGTTATTTTCGTAGTCTACAAGTAACAAGCGTGTGACAGCACTGAGTATTCGTTAAGACAGAGAAAGTGATAGGTGGCGGTGTGGGAAGGTTGTTTGCAAAAGGGACATCCACTGTGCATACCTGTGGGATCCCTGAATCGTGCGACCTTGTACAGCTCGTCGTGCAGCCTGGAATTCTCCTCGATGTGCTGCCTCCGCCGCGCGATCTCCGCTTTGACCTTGGCCTTCCTCTCCTCTCTCTCCTCCTCGTCCTCAGAGGCGTGCGGGGAGGGGTGCCACGAGCGAGCCTTCCTCTGCATCGTCCTCTGGCCACTGCGACCGTAAGGGTCGAGACCCATGAATACCAAACCTGTGTCCGTATGTCGTCGTAACCTGAAATGAGAATTCGTAAGGTTCATAACCACTTCGAGAATAAATGGGTTTTTTTTATGACCTCTTAACAACTTCAAACCACCATTCTGCTAATGTCGTCTTTGTTGGCATCATTAAGATTTTGCAATAGACACTTAGTTCTTACTATTTTTAAGGATTCATTCTGTATTTCCTCGAATTGTACCACCCGCGTTGGTTATTAACTTCACTTATCATTACTAATTTTAATAATAAGAGTCAACGTCAATAGTTCAATGAATGGAAATTCACACACAGATGAACCAAATTAATTTATTTTTATTTAAGTTATGTGGGTCGGAAGCTGCTATCTCCCACGGTGCAGGCACAGTGAGGCAGCTAAAGCATCTTCCCCTTTTTTTCCCGTCAAGAGGTCAGTGACTGCAAAGCAGGCTGCAGGTGTAAGACTATAGGAAAGTGCGAAAGTAGTTTCCCTCCCCCCCCACCTTCAGCGTTGGCAAGAAAAGTCATTTTTTCAAGCAGATGGATATAAAAGCCAGAGAAAGAAGAACGTTTGTGGTTGGCTGGTGCAAAGGGAATAAGTGAGTGAGAGATAGTGGAGTTAAACGGCGCAAGAGCCAGATGTGTCCATTCAGCTCCAAATAAGGTGTAATTGTGATCTAGATGTTTGCAAAAAGAGGAAAGGAAGTTTAAAATGGTTGACGAGGAGGAGAGTCGAAAATTGAGAAAGCTAGCTGAGATATTCAGGGAGAGTGTCACCCTTGTTTACCGAAGACGGTAAGCCTCGAGGGGGAGAAACGTGCCTCGGGATCATGATGTCTATAAGGCAAGCCCCTGAAGATGCGCAGAAGGAAAGAGACGAGTTTTTGGGCGATTAAGGCTTTAATGGTGAATGTCTCCCACTGTAATTAACATTAACTGGGTCAGTCATGAATTAAATTCATTCTTTTTTTTCTAAAAGAATCTCCTAATTCACAGCGGTATACAGATCCTTCATTATCAATATCATTATTTTGGGGACAAGAAATATCATCCCCGACGATACGGATAGAGCACGACCACAATGATGCCCTTTTTCCTTTCCCGTGAGAGGTCAGCGACCACCGAACTTCTTGCAAGTGTGCTGACGATCGAAAGGAGCGAAAAAGAATTCTCTTTCCCCTTGCTATGTTACAGTGTGGGCGAAAGAAGTACTTAAAATATTGAAGCAGATGGGACGAGATAATTTGATAAGGATAGACGTTTGCTTTTTTGTTCGCAGAGAAGAAACAGATAGTTTCCTTTACGTGTTTCTGCGTGATTTTAGCTCAAGGGTTTAGCTTTTTTTACAAACCCCCATAGTTATGAATATTTAAATTTTATGTCTGTCTACTCTGTGTATAGCTACTTGGCCTATGCGGGCTTGAATTATTGTTTGGAATATTGAATTAAATAGTCCTTAACCGATTCTCTCGGGCTCAAGTGAATATGATAAACAGAATCGAAAGTTCGATTCTTGAGCTCTTTTTCCTATTTCTTCAAAGAACCCTTTGACCACTTCTTCGCTTACGAACGGCTGGTTCACCTAATTTCGCTATCTGCAACAGACTAACTTCCATTCTCAATATTAAATTCTTCACCGTTTACGTATACATCTGATCAAATCTATTTGTAATTTCAATTTAATCTACTCATAAGTCATATTTGATTTCATTGAGAGGAGTTTTGAATTTACAAACTCAATCATTAAAAAGATCTCTAATGTGTTAGTTGATGAGAAATTCGCAATAGGGCCCACTCTCATGGAATACCTAACCCATTTTCTGCCCCAAAAATATTTTTTGAAGTATTCGTGGGGCATATATGTCTCTCTATCTGTGAAAGGAACGTAAGGGTAAAGAAGAGATTTGAAAGCAAAAAGGTTGTTTGGCTGAGTAATTCAAATGACTGGCAGTTGTTCAAAAATTCGCCCTTCCTCAATTCCAGAATATTCTAAGTCTTTGCAGACAACAAATATTTTGGTATTGAAATGCATAAATAGATTGATCTGTTTTTATAAATATTATAAAGAAGTGTTCTATTTTCCTTTAGCTCCCTCTTTAAGCTGCATATCAACCCAATTTAATCACAAGGTAATAGTAAGGTATTTTATCTCTAATTTACAAAATAACAATAATTAATTCTGAGTTTGTTAGAAAACCAGATTATTCAAGGTTTAGGAATCAGAAAGAAGTTCCAGACACATAATTTCATTTGTACAGATGAAAACTTTAAAAGAACTTCTAAATGAATCTCAGAAGTTATTTATTTTTGTGACTATCATTATAATTTTACTCATGATACAGATTATAAGCAAACAATTAACTTCTGGACATGACAGTATAATATAACATAAAGTATTTCAGGAGAATATAAGGTGCATTGATATTATATACCTTATGCTTTGTATCTGAATATAATGTACATAAAATCAATAGTGCTCTAATTCAAACTAGTTGAACAAGATCCTTAAGTGCTGTTAAGAATATGAAATGTATTACACCTGATACTATTTTTAGGAAAAAGTAATACATTTGTAATAATACATTTGAAGTGGTTTCCTACAAGGGCGGTATTGCCCACCGGTGGACGTTGAAAAGAATTAAGGATGCTCTGAGGATCAACTGTTGCTCCCCTCCACCCACTCCGATAAATACTTGCAAAGACGTGATGATTAACATTTTTAATAGTAAAAATCAATACAACATAGCTAACAAACACATGTTTCAACAAAAAGTTCCATATGTCTTTTAAGCAAGATCACTCCGTATTAAAAATAGATATTGGTACGATCCAGTTTTGTTTCCATACCTTTTTGACTAGTGCGTGAAAGGTGCGCAGCGCACCACATGGAACATCACAGTGTGTGTGCATATGCTCTTATATTTAAAAGTTCAAAAAATATGTTCTTATAATTTAAAGTTCAAACAGGCCATGACAAGGTTACGGATCCCGCCGATACTCTACCAACAAATGTAATGTTAATCGAATGGAGTTTCATATTTTTCTTTTTAAAGTCAGATAACTGCTTCAAATTGCATATAATAAAATTTATCTGAACGAGTAGAAAAAATGTTTCCGCATGATTATTCTCCTTCTTCTCTGACTTTCGAAAACATTTTTGAACGTTCCAAACATCTGAAGACTCACTACTACATTAATGATTTCAAGAATGAAAATATGTCTTGTACTTGCAGCCGGCTTTGTTTCCGTCGAGTTGCGAAAACCGTGGTAACCCTGATGCCACTTAAGAGCAGTCGTGTAGAGGGATTGATGCTTGTTAAATCTGCCACTGTTCAATGTCCTCTTGTTGGTATGGTGTGAAAGTTTGGAGAGGAAAGCGCAACCTAAGTGGTCGTCTTCGTCACTTGACCGAAGTTTAAAACTGTAAGGTCCATCGCCAATAGCCCTAGTGTTGCTCTTAAGTGCATCGTTAATAAACAATCAATCAAAAAGAAGAGTAAGTAATTTTTTTGGAAGCAGATGGAGAATACCATGAAAGGTTGTGAACCTATAATCTAACCCAATGAAAAGAGTGAACAGAATTAACCCTCAGACTAACTCTTCCTTCTAAATTAAATTTTTCTTCCTCAGTTAAATATTTCACAATTGATACCTTAAAAACAATTATATGGGATAATTATCGTCTTAGGAAACTGATACACCTTTCAAGTTCTTTATGTTCAAAAACATAGAAAACCTTTTGGGGAAACTTAAACATGAATTTTTGACTTTCAAATGAGTTCTAGTTTCTCTCTGTCGATAACGTTTTTAAAAAACGAGAGACGATACATGGGTCATATTTTCTTAACTTTATCACACTTAATCATCGTAAATTTAATTACCATTATTTAAAATATCCCGTCTTGGATGCAATAAAAGATGCATATCACAAACATAATTAAATTTAATGACTTCATGAATAGAAATCAATGAAGAACTGTAGAGTTTTCAATAATTTTATTCTCAAGTTTATTCGTTTAATTTAAGACGTTTGACTGCAGTAAAGAGAAAAATTTATTTCTGTATTTCATCACTGGTATAATTAGACTAAAAATCATGAGAAGCAACTTTCATTGTTTAAAGCTATAAAATCACACAGCAGAATCTTACTCGTATCACAATAAAGTACGTCAACATCATTAAAGTGAATGCAAGGAAAAGTTTTTTTCATTCAGAGATATTTTTATACATACTTGAAAGGTTCAAAAAGTACCAGTCCTAGGAATTAGAAACGGGTATTAGGAATGGGAAATGCAAATTGAGTAACTCCCTGCAGTATTTTTATTTCTTTCCAAAAAGTCTATGAATATAACGCTTTTGCATCCCCAAAACCCTCATAAAGTTTCGAATCTTTGCCTTTTAAGGAGCAAATTCACCGGAAACAACCCATTATTTGGTTCCTATTTGATTTCCGGTGTACAATGACGAATTTGGGTCTCATCGATGGTGACAAAAAAGGTTAGGTCTCTCGATTGAAAAAGACAGCGACAACTCTATGCGGCAGCAATCAAAATCATCCAATGAATCAGTATCAAATTTGTTTTAGCACTGTTTAACAGATGGCAGCACACAATGGTAAAAACAAACTTTCCACAGAAACGCTATCTGTCGTCAAAAAGAAATACTATTTGACACATCCTCATAATAATTCAACTGCCTGAAAATAAGTTAATTAAATCATTTAAAACTTGTTTTTTGAATGTATTTCCCTTCAACTAACATTATGAAATTCTGTGTGACATCATTTGTTTCGAGAACCTGTTCTTGTGAATAATTTACGATTTATGTAAATTAGAGTTGCTGTGTCGAAGTGTTGTTAATAAGAGAGATCTGACAGTGAAATTGAAAGTGTTCATTCAAAAGCAAAGATTTTGAAGTTTAGAGGGAGAACATTTGTGCATGAGGCATATAGTGCCAGGAGATATAGCGATCATCTGTTTGTGTGATTGAAATTGGATTCAGCCTAATTGTTCCGGACTAGGATTCACCTTAAAAATTGTAAAGAAAAGTAGAATTTTTTCTACTAATGTTTTGCTGAGTACGCGCTAGAAAATTTAAATAACACATACATAATAACAACACCGATTTTTGATTATTTTTAGATAAGAATAAAAATAGCCTAAATAATGGTCTGTCTCATTACTCAGTGAAAATTATGGAACAAATCATGAGCAGCGAAGTCAGGGTGACCCAAGTGTATTGAAATAGTTCAACGTTTAGTTTAAATGTGAATGGAAGCTTGTTGGCTTTGCCCATTCCTTAACCGAAAAAACTAAATTATTGCTATTTCTTTACAATTGGTTCATTACATTTAAATAACATTGATTCACGTCTCAACTGTTGAATGTGTAACGTTGGGCTGTTTGTGATTTTCTCTTCACTAACTTCGAAGTTTTTTGGTAACTTAAAATTGCATAAAATTACAATTTCTTCCAAACCAAAATGAAACGTTATTAAGTAAATCAGATGAAGATAAGAAGTGTAGTGGAATGAATTAGAGATAGAGTAATATATAATTGAAATAGAGATGAATGGAACAAGAGGGGAAATAGAGAATAATGACAAGCTCATAGATATGGTAGAATAAAGTCAATTGTCATAATTAATCTCTCATGTTGGAAGTGAATCTGCTACAATCTAGAAATGTTTTAATCGGAATGAGTGATTTGGTAATTTAATATTTTATTTTTGGAAAAATTGAAGGATTAACTAAGTTAAGAGAGATTCGAGAGAGAGAGCGATCTCACATATTCTATGATGGACAATAAAGTGTTTTGTCCTGCTTCTACGTAGCTCCAACTAGAGTTATGTACTTATTGACTATTTAATTAAACTTTAATATGATTATAGAGTTAAATAACGAAGGAAATACGTCACAACTTGATTATAACTCTAAGTGTTCTTAATGTTTCACGTTTGTAGACCAAACTTTTCTTGAGAAGTTTTCCAGGGAGCCTCAACGCTTCCTTCACAATGTCAACTCTTATCAATGATAGAACTGTCACCAGAGGCTCAGCATGTAGCTCAAATGCAACAAGACTATTCACCAAAATTCCATCAAAATCTAATCTCATTTATGGCAACCCTAGATATGCGTGACTTCGAGTGTGCTTGCCTCTGTTAAGGAATGCATCATCCTGATGCAAAACTATTTTTATTTAAAAAAAGATTCGCCCTTCTTTCTCCTTTTAGTAGATTCCATCGGAGCATGCGTAAGGTGGCCAAATGGAGAAACTAATCGATGAAGTAGACCAAAATTAGCCGGATATGAGATAGATAAACTATTCCTGAAAGCCGGTTATCTCCGGAATGGAGAATACTCTTCAGAATATTATCTCCCCATGAATTCTCCTTTTATTTTATTTATATACCAGTAGTATCATATGCTTTTAAGCCCTATCACCTAAGAAATACGAGTATAATATTTTTAGAACAGTTGTAGATAAATGTATGTACACTCCTAGATGTTAATAACACAAAAAATGTAATTAAAAAGTATGATGTAATTTTAAAATTTTTTTATAAAAGTTCATTGAATTCTATTAATGAAAAAAAAATCATAGCTTTGCATTTTATTTAAACTCTTTTTTCGTTTATTCAGGAAACAATTCAGCTCCAATTTCGGAAGATTTTTGGGCATTTAAAAATATTATTTGGAAACATATACGTTTAAATTAAATAGTACATACAATTTTATTTGTCGAAGAAATAAAAGAATGAATGACTTCAATTAGTAAAAAGTAGTTAGTATATTAACTACATTTTAACTACATTTGAATTTTTTCCAAAATTTTTTGTCATACCAACGCTTAGTCCTTACAGTTTCTTCTTATTGGTGAGTGTTAACTTATTTTCAAACATCATTTCAATTTGATTATTCTTTCTAAGTGCAACCACTTTTTGACGATGAGTGTGTGTATTCGTAAAAATATCTTCATTCATTGCAGAACAGAACTTGCAATTTGTACCTATCACTCGTCGAAGAGAATATAATGCTATGAAAATACTTAAAAAATTGTACAGCGGTAACAAATAATAACAACAGACAATCGCCGCTTAAAAAACACCAAAGTGAAAACAGCAGAAAGCAGATTTAGCTTAAAGGAAGAAAAAATATTCCAGTGAATAGGAAACAGGAATATGCAGGTATCTGTTTGCAAGTATCAGTCGATCCGAAAAATATTTTATCGAATCAAAAATGTAAATAGGGTTTATTTTGACTTAAGAAATAGCTTATTCTTTAAATCTGCAAATGCTTTAACACAATATAAAGCAAATATATAGAGCTCCCGACTCGTTTCAGAAATGTTCAGGAAAAGACAACATCAATTAAGAATTTGTACGTATAACAGTTCTTTCTCTTCTACTAACTTTTTGGACTACTTTAAGATGTTGTTTATATAAGATCTTGCCTTGTAAATGAATCGTGACTTATGTAAATTAGCATTACTATGTATCAGGGTTGGCCATAACGTGATTCGTGAGCCATGAGTTGCTCTCTCAGATTACTGTTGAAGCACTTTTGCGAATAAAATGTACATATGAAATAAGGTCAACTAAAATTACTCAATGTACAAAAGTATTTTTTTCAAAACTTATTAATTAAGAAATATTAAAATTTTATTCAAAAACATGAACGGAATAAAAATATTGTAATGATTATATCAAACACTTTTGAACAGAATATCTTCAAAAAATTAGATTTGCTTCTGGGAGCTTCACGAATGTTGTCCATATTAGCGGTTAGCAGTAGAAAATTTGGTTGATGACTTATTACGTCAGCTCGTATAAGTTCAGTTAAATATAGATAAGTTAAAACAGACCGATGTTTATTTCAATAAATTTGTTATATTTAAACATGTACCACAATATAAAAAGTACCGAAAACTGAGATTAGTCTCTGAGTACACTCTTCGGTTTGTTTTGGAATCTGTTTCCAAAATTCAATAGCTGAACCACCGTTTTGTTTTGGAAAAACTGCTTTGGTTACAAATTCACAAAATAGTGTCATTAAGGGGTAAAATGAAGTTTAATCTGGGAAATTTTGACGACTTCCATCTGGCAACACTGAATAAACGACTCTTTCAAATATTCCTTATCTGAAATGGGATTTTCAATGGCAATGAAGAAAGTCACCCCTGTTTTACAGGGTTAACACTCAAATGAGTGATCGGATTTTAAAAAATTATGTTTTCGAAACTATTACCTATATTACATTTAATGATATACAAAATTTAAAAAAAAATATTCCAAATTTTTTCCACCGTTGATCAATAGATGTAGACACATCTATAAAAGCTATGATTGAAATCCAAAGAGGGTGTCAAAGACAGAAGAAGATTTGTATATTAAAATAAGCAAGTTTTTTTTACCAGTTATTTCTGTGCAGCGTGCATTTAGAAATTGTAACGGAAAGGAAGCACCAAGTCACAAGAATATTCTGGGATGGAATCGGCAATTTAAAGATACAGGTTGCATGTTCAAAAAGGAAAGCAGTAACCGTTCTCTCATCTCGGAAGAAACAGTAGAGAGGACGATTCAGAGTTTAGTTCTAAGTCCACGGAAGTATACGACAACTGTCGCCTGTAAACTTAGAATTCCCCAGAAAACGGTCAAGGAAATTGTACAAAGAAAAAGTATTAAATTTACGTATCACTTAAAATTGGCGCAACATTTAATAGTGGACATCAAAATCCGTCAATCTGACATTCGTGTTCGTATGCGAGAGAAATTAGAAAGTGAAGATTTTGAAAATAAACTGATTTTCTTTGATGAATCAGCCTTCCATTTACCTGGAAATGCCAACTGTCATTATGATAAGAAATGTGCGGTAGTGAAATTTCCCATGAAATTATGCAGTTGCAAAGAGATTCAATTTTTTGTGCTATGTCACAAATGAAATTGTATGGGTCTTATTTTCTTCGTTGAAAAATATAGTAGTAGGTAGCAATTATCTGAACATGTTGAAAATTTGATTATTTCCTCAACTGCTCGAGGACAGCACAAATTTTAAGTTTCAACAGGATTTAGCTTCAGCCCATTAGTCTTAGCATGTGCGTGCTTACTCAAATGAGGAGGTTATCACACCGATGGAAGGGGAGGACGGATGACAGTGATTTGCCCTTAATCACATGGCCACCAAGATCCCGGATCTTATGCCATGTGATTTCCTTTATAGTGTTACGTCAAAGACACTGTTTATGCACCACCGATGTTTCTGCAAGTACTTAAAGAATGTTTTTGTGCAGCGTTAGGAACCATTGACAATGGGATACTACAAAATGTATCGAATGAACTTAATTCCAGATTAGATGTTTGTCGTGTAATAAAAGGGTCATATATCGAACACCTGTAACTGAAAAAAATATGGTATATTTTTCTTTTATTATGTGCATTACTTATTATAACATGCGTAATAGTTTCGATAATATAAATATTTAAAACTTGGTCACTCATAAGTGCTAATCCTGTATATAGAAAAGCAGTGAATAGGGAATTGAGAATGAGCTAGAGAAGTTGGAGGATTAACTGGAGAGACTTAAGATATTAGTGTGATGACTTATAGGAATAAGGCTAGACTGATTGATGCGCGAGCGGGATTGGAACAAGAAGGTGTTGAATGAGTAGAACTTTTAGTTTCAATTTTTGATTCAGAGCGCAAGTTACTCGTAGTAACCGCAACACCTTCGTAATAATAATTGCTTTTTGAGCATTCTATAGATTAGTGCAAAACCAGTTTGATTTGATTAACTGACTCTTTACTGAATATTTATTTCGGTGGCCCAAAACCTCAGTATTGAAACTGAGACATCACAAAGGGGTGACATTTACATAGAATATTACCAATGCCAAGACGAATGAACTAAAGTTTATCTTTCCCCTTCTTTATATATATATTAATTTTATCGTATACAGTTACAAAGCTGTAATACTGACAAATTCAATTGCACACGAGTTTATTAATTACTCCAAATTAAAGTATAAATTTAACAAATATCTGAAACAATATCGAGTAGGAGTTTATATTGCATTTTACTCCATTTAAAATCAAGATATTTTTCAATTTTTTTAAAGCTGTGAACCCTTCTTTTTAATGTGCTTAACGCACATTAAAAAGAAGGGCATTTAGAGCATACTTAGAATACTACAGAAAACGAATTAATGACAAAATTAGATATTTGTGACTCAAATAGCATCAAAGACATGGAATAATGGCGGATTGTTTCGCATTAATTCCAACATCCCCTAGCATTACTAACTGTTGGAAGTTTAGAAAGAGTTCCAGTTCAGTTAATGCCCTCTATGAATAATCTTTATTAATCCGTTGGATGGCGCTAGCGCAACGTTAAATTAAACGATAAACCGAATCAATTAATCAACTAATGATCAAAACATCTGGAAGTGACTACTAATTTTTAACATAGAACATGCACTTGCGGTGGTTAATCCAATAAAATTTTCGGTTCTTTCCTGCAACAATTTTCTCTAATATTAAGCTTGAATGTGAAAAGAATAGGCTTGGGTTTTATTAAAACTTTAAAATTTGATGTGCATCTAAATTTTCATTTTTACAAAATTAAAAAAAATAATAAGAGGGACAAAAAAATAAAGAAAGGAAATATGAGTGAAAAGAGGACTAAATTATGCATATTTTTTGATGAATTTTTTTTTATGCTTGTTAAAAATTAAAAAAAATAATTAATTAAAAATTTGACTAACCACTTTGTCTCCGGGCCATCAAACTTTCCCCTCTTAAGATTATTTCCTTCCTTGCATAGTTAGAATAAAAATCCCACAGTTTTGCTTTCACTATGTCCTCTGGCTTTTCAAATTAGCTTTTTATATCTGATGGAATGATTATTATATTAACGTCGCAGAAGTAACACTAATGCTACTGGAAAATCACTAAAGGGGATTGATTTCACGAACAAAGGCTTGGAGTCAAGTACAAAATATCTTAATAAAAAAAACGTGCAAGGAAAGTCCAGTCCAGGCACAGGAGCACAAAAAAGGGATACCTCTAAATGAGGAAAATCAGGAACGTTAGGAAAAAGAGAAAAAAATAGATAATTTAGCAAGATTTCAGAGGAAGTACCCTAAATATACAATAGTTATATAGTATACGATAATTACATTGGTATTAGAAGCCTTTATTAAAGGTATCAATAATATAATAAAAATTTATTTGTTACAGAGATTATCAGATTAACAATTTCAACATAAATGTATGAAGTATGCGAGATATATATTATATTGAATAAACTAAAAAAAAACTTGTCTAAATGCAAACCAGGAATCCAATCAGCAAAAAATTAGCCCGTAAACTTGAGTGGATACCAGCGAACAGCATACTATTTATTTAATCAAAAAGAATATTATAAATATGGAGGATAAGGATGATCAAAGCAATAAATAACTATGCAGGAACAAAAATAAATTTGATATAATTAAATCTTTTCTTAGTTCAGTAACATATTTATAGAATAAACTTTTGAAAGGTATTTACAAGAGAAAAAAAATCAAGAAGGGGTATAAACATACTGGAAAAAATACTCAGCAATACGTTTATATACATGAAGGACGTTAACTTAAAAAAAAAGAGAGTTAGAAGCAGGACGATAGGTACCTAAGAAGTGAGTAAAGATACTAATCACCTAATTTGTCTACATCATCAGCTGTTTATCAATCTGGGCTATTGACAATGACCTCGTCATTGCCCAGGCCTAGATTTCGGTCAAATAACAAGGGTGATACCTCTGCTGGCACTTTCTCCAAATTTTTACCCCAATTTCCACAATAATAATAATACCGTATACTTCCGTGCATAAGCCTATAACTTTTGGAACTTTTTCTAATCTAAATTCCGAGAGTTGACTTATACGCGAATCCGTTGTTGGTAGTTTTTAAAAACCGTTGGTAATTTTTGGTTAGTCACAGCCAAGTGTGTGATAAATTGCCAAATATAGTACGTTTCTCACTTCTTTAGTTTATGTATCATAGGTTTTTGAAGAAAGTAATTATAAATGAAATGGTCTTTATTTTATTTATTTATTTTTACTATTATTAGTAATATCGCACTGAGAAACTAGAGAAGGGCTATTTGCGACGGACCTCATAATTTTGAGCTCCGGTCTAATAACGAAGACAATATCTGAGCATCCCTTTCATAACTTCTACATCATGGTAACATGAGAACTTGGAGCCATGACAGATTTAATACCCATCAGTCCTGCAACATGATAGATCTTTAGTGGAATCAGGACTCGAAGGGAGAAACGACCAAACGACTGCGACCTTGCAACCATGATCACTTGGCCTAGCGCGGCAACTGGTTTTTTTAAGCCAATGCGTTCGTATCTTTAATCATTTTTTTCTATTTACTTGCAAAATATTTGGACGGCATTTTCCTCCAGCTGCCATTTCTGTCTGGAAGTGTTCAAGTCCTTTTAATTTAAAATGTCGTCTTTCTTGGCACGCTTGGCAGAAAAAAACGCGACCAAACACTTAAATATTGCATGAACCGGCACTATTTATATAGAAAGGTTCTTCCCAATCTTTAATAATTTTTTGCATTCAGTTTCAAAATATTTACACTGCATTAAATCAACGAAAGAGCCTTGGCATGTTAAATGTAAAGTCTTTCAATAAAATCCGTCAGTTTTTTATTTCTACGAGTTGATTGTTTGTATTTTTTGGAATATCCAAGTTAAAACGTCTAGACTGTAATCAGAGAGAAAGGTCTAACAGATAAAGTGGTCCAACTGTAACATTTCACGGCTAAAGAACGATAAACTGAAAATGGAAATTCGAAAACGCTTTGTATGCCGCCAGCACATTTCATCCAATATTTACTGCTCGCATCTCCTCTTTTCGAATCCTGTTACGTTTTCCCGATTCTTTTTCTTGGTCGTTTTGGGAGTGAAGAAAAACTTTTGACGCTAGAGGACGCTGTTCGTTGGCAGGTGGCCAGGAAAGAGGGTTGCAAGCGATCGTCGAGTGGAAGAGAAATGTTTTACGCTCGTTTTTAAACAAAGCGGTCGGACGTGACCCTTCCATTGATAGGACTAGCGGATCCGGAGAGTAAAAATTGCACAAATGCGCAAGCTGAGAAAAATTCTGTTTGGAATTCATAGTACAGTTGAAATTCGTATAAACTTATTTGTATTTTTTCTTTGTTTCACAAGTAAATATCTCAAAACTGTTTTAAAAAAAATTCCTTTTAAAACAATTTTAAACAAAACTTCATCGTAATTAGTCAAACTATTTTAATTTGCTAGGAAAATTAAAATAATGGATTATGTACTGGGTTCGATTGGAAATTTAGAGGAACATTTCTGAATGGAAAATAAAACTAAAAAATAATTTTATTCAACTTGTTTTTAAAAAATAAAATTGTAATTTTAGCACTCAGAATTTTTATTGAAAGATTTTTGATAAAGTGTTTTACAGGTGTTTTTTTTTAATTGATCTGTATAGAAAAGGAGCTTTTCGTAGCGATTTCCAAGATTCATTTGAGTTACAATCTTTTTCCAAAAAAACTTCAAAATATAATAATACTTTTGTGTTTGGAATAATTTAAAATCAATCAATAATTTGTTCGGCTTTCCGAATACATTTTTTGCGCATATTGAATGATAACCAATTATCACTAAAAATAATTTCCTTAGTTTTACATGCAATCTTTACGAGCGGATATTACAACACTTGTTCTGAACTAAACTAATGTTTTCATATTCATTACTCTAGTTGTTATTGTAGAAATATCACATCAACATTTGCTCACCTTTTTTTTTTACCTCTGAAACATTTTGTTGAAATCTGGTTTTCTAATCGAATATTGAATTTAGACAAATTATCTCTCGCATTCTTTCTTTTTGCTTTCTCTTTCTTTCTTTAATAAAACCATAATTTTAAGAAGACAATTCATTACATAAATTTAATTTAATTTTTAGATAATGGTTCCTTTATTTGTAATATATAATATTTGAAGTGTATGCAATAAAATTAATTTTAAAAAAGAAAGAAAATTAAGTAAAAATTTTATTAAAAGAAACATTATTTCTAATATATAATTCGAAAGAAAATGCTAAACTATGACTTAATATAAAAGAAAAGTGCATATTTTTTTTCTTCTCGACTCTTACAGAAAAAAAGGTACTGAATACAAAACATTCATAAGTCTTTCCGATCGCAGTATCTAATCCTTATTTTAGAACAAATACAATTTTACGAAGACATAGAATGACACCTAAATATAAATTCTTTTAATAATCAGCTTTTGGTGCATGTCATGCATTCAGTCTTTAGATTTTATACATGTTTATCACCTAATAAATTCATCAAAAATTTTAAAAATCACGACAAACAATCAAAGCAGAGAAAGGAAATATGTTTAATTCACCAATCATTTACTCTGGGTACTAACTTAACTCAAAAGTAGCAAGCAACCTAAAATCTTAAGATATGTACATTAAAAAAAAAAACATTTTGAAATTTGTACAAATATTCTGAGATATAAATTATGATTCCTCTGCACCTTACTGTTTATTTGAGTCATCGAAATTCTATAAAAGTTGAGTCAAGGAAGAGTCAATTAATAAATTGAAATTGGCTTCATTCGATTCGCTTTGAATGATCACAAAATAATTATTATATCATTATAAGTATAGAACTTCCTCTGGCTTCAACTGTTCGGCACTGATCTCAACCAAAAAAGAAATTCTAGGGACGATTTCTTACGATTTACTACGATAATCAACATAGCTTTAATAACTGAAACTTCGAACTGTATTTTTTCTTTCGCCTTCAACTTATTTCAAAGATAAATGACTATCAACGTGTTCGTTAGTACCGGGTAGACATAAAATATATATTTAGTAATAATACAAAAGTTCATGTGTTTCAAATTATTAGTGTGATAGTGCTTAAACATTTCAACTCAATGACCTTTATTTTTTGGTTGAAATATTGAAAGCGTTCCATTCTTTTACTTTTTGCGACGTAACGTAGTTTTAAAAAAAATTAATACATTCATAAAACAATTCTGTATCTTGGTTACAATTAATATATTCCATTTCCTTCAATATATTTATTACGCTTTAAGTTTCTTCCCACTTAGTCAAAATTTTTGGTTTATCACGATTTATATATATTTTTTAAAATATTTCTGAGGACTTCTGTCCTTCTAAACACGGAACATTTCGGTGTACCGAAGCTGTGACTGGAAACAATGGGATAGACAACCAAAAAGCAGAATGATTGCATTCAAAATGGAAATATGGTCACCTTACCCTTGCCTCGAACCAAATACTACATACATATCTTTCAAATAACAATTTAATTCCTTCTATTCCTCATGTTGACTAATTTATATGTATTACGGAAGAAAAAGTTGTAAATAGTCTTAAGAACTAGAGATATGTCAACAAAATCAAATATACTTTTATTTTACGCACATTATTTGTATGTAATAGGAACAAATCATTGTTAACCACAGACAATATTTGCTATAAAAATGAAAATAAAAATTAAAAATAAAATAATTCATGAAGAATGAAATAAAAGGGTTCCAAAAATTTAGATAAATCTGGAATTTAAATAAAAAAAAAAATCTGGAATTTAGTATTAGGTATTCCTGCCATTTTTTCTTGTGCCTTCAAAAAATGCCTTTTCTTTTAAAATAATTAATTTTCGCATGATATCCTGGTTAAGATTATACCATGTTTTTTCTATGGCATATTTCAATTCTTTACATTAGAGAACTGCTTAAAATTAGCATTCATTAGACCAGACCTGTCCACCCCAAAAGACTTTGCGAGCCGCTTAGGAAACGCATTTTATTCCGCGAGCCGCAATATATATATATATATATTAAAAAACTACTACAACTTTCACCTTTCAAGTAGAGGGAGGGGACTAATTTCTCCCGAGCCCCATTTGATAAATCAAGAATATTCTTCATTAATTCCAGGAAAAATATATTTTATTGAATTAAATGTACTTGTATGAAATATTATTTAAAAAACTGTCCTGCAGTTACAATACAATTCGGGTACAAAATTATTAGCAATCAAAAGACACCGAGAAGTCAGTCTGTCTGGAACCATACCTTTCTGTGTCAAATATATTAGGCTTGATGCCGGCATACTGGTTGCTGCAATTCCGCATGACCCGTGTGTTGCATTTCCTCCCAGCGTGTAGTAATGCACACCGTGCTCTTCAGTAAGTTTGCTGGTTAGATATACAATGTGTATCGCCCACTTGTGCAAGATGCCCGTGAGCATTTTGAAACGAGCTTCGCAATTGTTTCTGAATAAGATTAGAGAAAAAATTATGACGATAGTTGAGTCAGGTAGTGTGATATTCCCATAGTAATGGGGTATGATACGAACGATTTGTAGAGGAACGTTCTTTAGTACTTTTATGTACAATAAAAGTTTTAATTTTTATTCAGATGATCCAGCTCCGCGGGCGGGTCAGGCCTGCATTAGACGGACAAGTAATCCCCATATGTTCTCCTTAGGATTAAGATCCAGATTGCAGGTTGGCTAATCCAACACAGAGATGTTCTGGAAGAGAAACCCCGGTTTCGCTCCTTGGGACATATGTTGTATGACGTAATCCTACTAAAATTGCCATTGTGACAGACTAATATCTCAGCCAATGGTAGCTAATCATTCTCTAATGTGTATGTATAGTCATCTGTTGTTTGGCGATCACTGAAGAACTGTCAGGATGCCTGTTCAATGAAGATAAATTAGGCCGCAACCAACTCCAGCGCCGTCTTGCCGTTGCCTGAAAAAAAATACGCCGTTCCTTTCACAGATCGTGCCAATAATTAATCTAACCAACGGGATTGTTAAATTTCCATTTCTTTCCATTTTCAAAGTTTCCTAAGTTCCATTTCTCCACTGGAAATGACCGATCACCATTCGCCTCCATCGAACATATGAATATTCCAGATTATTCCAATCTTTGAAATATATGGCACGATTTTAAAGCCACGTTCTTTTTCAGTTTCTGATAAACTAGTGCTTTACAACTTTTTATTTGTCTGAAAATTGTATTTTACGATGCATGAAGGCCTGTTGCGCTCTGAACTTGTGATACGGACATTTGTTGCAAAATCGCCAGCTTTTAAATTCATTTGCCGTCCCTGTGTAAGCTAACACTAGAATTCGCATTTCAAAAATTGTTGAAATTTCGCTTACCTATTAGATAGGCGACTTTTCAAATCATCGGTTGATGAAATAATCAAAAAAACTCGTGTAACAGACTTGCTTGATATCATTAAATTAATTTATTACAAATATGTCACAACATATTTAAACAGGGAATAATATTTCGAGCTGAATTCCAAAACATTATGTCTATGTCATTCCTCGATGTAAGTAGTAACATCACTGTGATAGGGTGCGTCTCGTATGACGCGCAACGCCCTCTAATCCCTAGATTCAATAGTCCCTTTTAGTCACTCACGATCTTCCAGTGTAAAACTTTTCTTCATATTTATCTCCTTTTTATAATATTTGATAAGTACTACATATCGACTTATTCTAAATTTATGCAATATTTGTAGTAGACTCGCTTCTGATTTTACTTTCCTTAATTAAGAAACCTCTTCAAGGGTAACTAGTTTAACCTTCAGCATTTAGAATTTAAAAATTGAAATGTTGTATTAACCTTTATGCTTCCTGTATTTGTGACGTCACTTCCAAAATTTGCATATAATCTACTTACTATAAAAAAAAAACAGAGATAAGTTTCTAAACGCTCTCTGTCATAGTGATTCTCGTAATTTTTAATTTTTGTCTTTCATTATGTATAATTAAATTATTCAAATAATTTTTATCCGAAGAGATTATGTCTTTAATTAATCTGAACCGTTTTTTGCATTTCATTTTTGCTGTGACAATTATCTACAGTTTTATCAGCAAAAAACGGGATTATCAAAACTTCTAGTTCGAGCTGTATGAGAGAGATGAAATAATTTTTAAGAACAGAATAATGTAACATAACAAGCAAACCGCAAACAAAATAATCCTTCGTTATCAATTGGGTCCTGCAAACATGTTGAGTTACTAACAAGTACTGAAATATAAGCTACCACTAATGCTCCAAGAAACAATTTACGGCCACTGTTTTATGAATGATGCATCATTGAAAGCTGATGTTCCTTCCGTCGCAAATGATGAGCAGCTTCAAATTTTCTATAAATCTATTTTGAAACTCTATCCTGTCATTATTACGGCTATTTCACCTCTACCGGTGTTGTTTATTTGCGGAATTCTCATTTTAGTAGCGAACGATATTCGATTATCCTCTGGCAAGCTGCCAAACGCGATTCTGAGGTCTCAACCCCACCTTTAGCATATTTTTAAAAGTACTTCTTCGAAAACTAATGACAGTCTTTCGAGCTGCGAATTCAGTCGAAAATTAAAAATGTTAAATTAAAAAGTTAGCTTTTTGTAAATTATACTTAAAAGAAATTAATTAAAAGCCAATAAAAAATTAAAGCTCTCTATTTCATTTTTTATTTAGCTGTGATACATGTGAAAGGTTAAAATTATTTGAAACTTTTTATTTAATTGCATGTTAGGAAAGTCAAAATTCTTCAGATTTAATAATGTTTAATCAAGTATCTGTATCAAACACAATATCAAAGATTTAAATCATAACAATTTTAATGTCTTGAGAAAATGACATCAACAAAAATGTGTGGGCATAAAATAAAGGATATAGGACGTAAGGCTCAAAAGCATAATTAGTAATTTATCATGATTATAGTAATTACATTTAGTTTGTTCAAAGTATATTTACATTGCTTAGATATGTTTAATTTATTATTTTATCGTCCTGTTTAATTGTAATAACCGAACAGAATATTATTGTCTGCTTAAATCATTTATCTTTTGCTTTTATTTTAATATTTAATTTAATAATCGAATTTTATGGCAGAAACGTCTTTTTTGCATTCCTTTTGTTATTAACATTTGCAAGGTTTTTGGACTTTTAAATGTTTTTGTTAGTGAAAATAAAAATTCATTACGAATCTGAACATGGTATGTTATTTTACACTAATTAATATTCATTTTGAATAATTTAATTTTTTCGAGAACTTGTTAGGGGGAAAAAACGTTCGCACATATTAAAGTGAAATTAGGAAACTCAATTTCATTACTATATTTAAAAGCTTTTTTTTTCTTTCAAAAACGGTAACGAAAATAATTAGACTAATATTTTAATAGATGACAAAGAAATATATATAGACTACAATTAAATTTGAGACGAAAAAATGGGAAACCTTTTTGTCGTTACATATAAATTTCAGCCACTAATCTGTGACAATACTGGTGAAAGTAGATGAAGCGATTTTCTAAAATGCTCAGAATGGCTTAAAAATAATTAAAAGTAAAGTATTGCGCTTTGACTCCCAGGAGAAGAGCCGATCTGTAGTCCCAGCTTCGATTTTATCTTGGGAAAAATCTGCACGGTTTTCTCTTAAGATAAGGGGACCATGTCTCTGAAAGCCGAAACCAAAGGCCTTTAGATGTGATAGTCATGGACGTGATAAAGTTGTAGCGGGTTCTCGCGATTTTTTTTCTCTTTATCTAACCTTCTGGGTTACTTCATGATATAATTTGGGAACTGTAAATTACATAAATTAACATTATTATATATAGAAGTGTAGTAAATTGTAAATTGAAAATGAAATTGGAAGATTTGAGGATCAGCTAAAATGACTCAAGATTATCCAGGTTGATATGCGCACGATTTTGGTGCTCGGAGATGCGAAGTGATCAACTGAAAGATGATATTCAATTAGGCCCAATTTACTAGTGCTTATTCATGATTCGGATTCAGTTTTGAACTTTATTAAGATGCGTGGAATTTTTCATTATAATCTATGGTTGAGGACGTAAGTTTGCAACCACTCCACATTCGTAATAATAGTTGCTTTGTGAGCATGCTATAGATTAGAACAAAACCAGTTTGATTTGATTAACTGGCAGTTTCTTCACTGACCAATTATCTCGACTGCTGAAGACCTCAGTATCGAAGCTGGGACGTCCCAAAATTGTGACATTTACATAGAATATTATCAATGCCAAGAAATGAACCAAAGTTGTTTTTTTTACACCTTTTTACATATTAGCTATATCGTGTACAGTTATAAATCACTAATACTCACACATTTATTTGTACATGGATTTTATTAATTACAACAAATTAAATTACTAAATTAAAAAAAAAAATCTGGAGCTATGTCGAATGTTGGTTTATACTGCCTTTTTATCCTTTTAAAATCAAATATTTTTCAATTGGTATAGAGCTGTGTAATTGTTCTTAATGCATATTAAGAAATATAGCATTTACAACATATTAGTTAAAAATACAAAAGGTCTAGTACCCAGATATCTATTATCCACAAAAGATCTAGTACTCAGATGCAAAGAAAGTATTGTAAACATGATATTCTTCATTCGCTTTAGAATGGAGAAATTCATACATTACAGATTTTATGATCATGATATCTGAAAAACCCCTGCTACTCTTCGAGATTACTTCTTTCACTTGATCACTCCTTTATTGTTATTGTCACTCCTTTACTAGTTAATATTTAAATAGTCACTCACTAACAATCATACGAATAGAAAGTCTAACAGTGGAGGCAAATAAATAATTTTTTATTCGAAATTCAACATTTAGAATTTTAAAAATTATATCTGTGATAAAGAGTCTCTTTACATGTTTGATTCTAAAAAGATTAATTTTATAAATATGACTTAACTGTTGGTTGTCAAATAATGTAGTGGTTAGCATGTCTGATTATTAAAACTATCGACCGAGATTCGATACCCGAGGGCTTCGATTTGTGTACCTGGTCGTGGGGATTCTTCATCCCTCCAGGGTCGAACAATAAGTACCCAGTTCACTTGGGAAGTTAAGTGAGGAAGGGGGTGGGTCCAGCATCGAACTAATTACTCGGCCTGGACACTAGCTTGTAATTAATGCTCCAAGCCCAAAAGATTACTGGGACACCACCGCACTTCTTAGATCCGTACAAACTTTAATTATAACTTATATGTTGCGTATTAATCGGGCCCGAGTTCATTGTAGAGCTTGAAATGATGATCCGACTTAATGATCGTGCGCATATCATTGCTAGCTTCGATCCTATCTCTATTCTCGTCAGGGAAACACGATTGTAATTTCTTCGTTTATAATTTCCGCTTACTCACTTTACAATCAATTCGCGTATTAAATTCATCCCTCATTATAAATCCTATCAATCAATCATTTCACTATGCTTGACTAATTCTATTCTGTTTTACATAAGTCATGTTTCATTTATTGGAAAAGATTCTCTAATCAAACAACTCCTTATAAAAGTCCCCTAGGATTAGATGAAGGGAAGTAGAACCTCACTATAATTTGTGCACAGGCTAAAATTATTGATTCGGAGATCGTACATTATACAACATTTAAAATGTTCGTCTGTTTCTGTTCTCAGCCGCATATACACAGGATGATTATAATTAAACTTCTCTTCTCTTATGGACATCTTGCAGTTAAAAAGACTGAGCAGATTGCCACCAAATTTGGCACTTTCTATACTCAAAACAAGGAATTTCAACAAAAAAAGTTTTAAAATGTCCATTAGGCGGCGCTTTGCGAGAAATAACGACCAATTTAACAAAGGAAATGACCCATAAAAATGCATCGACAATTTGAACATTTATTGACTAGTTTTTGGTTACCGTTTCATCGAACCACATTAAACAGAATAAAGGAAATTAATAACAGTACTTGAAAGAAGACAAAAAAAGTTCAATTTGAAGAAACAGGTTCAGATTATGGTGAAATGTCACAAATGGCGCAGTTGGTAGTCGTTTTCAGAACGATATAATGAAAGTTGTACAGTAAAATGAATACCGCATATTTCGGAATATAAGTTGATCCACGGAAAAGCGGAGTGAGAGTTTTTTTTCTTCTAAAATCCATCCAATATTCAAATTTCTTATGTAAGCCAAAATGAAAAATATTTTCAGCGAGAATTGTTTTGGGCATGAAGGGAACATAAATTCTGGTATGGAAAACATTGAAAGTGATGATGATATGCATCCAGACATTCCAATGAGTGAAAGGGAATTTAATAAATGATTTGGGTCTTTGGATTCTGAAAAGTATTCGTTTTCGTTATCTGAAAAGTATTCGTTCTGAAAAGTATTTCAAAGTATTCGTTTGATTCCCCCCCCCCATTTTTTTTTACAAAATGGTTGCATTCAAAACAACCAAAATGTAAGTTAGAAGATTAAAGTAATATTCCTTTTCCATTATTATTTTTATGTGCGCATTTCTGTAGTATTTTGTTATTATGTTGTTTAGTACTTTTCCATCAGCCGATGGCACATTTCGTCAATATCGCAGTTTTCATTTGAGCGATAACTCAACAATAACATAAACACTTTCGAAAATAAAGCAACTCATTTTCATAACATCATTTCATTTAGAATAATTTTTGTTATAAAATTATAATACATAGCATAAATAGATTTTTTAAGAAAAAAAATGCTACATTTGCCAATTAATCGCTTGCGAGTTGCTAATGGATTCGAAAATTCTTGTAAATTATACTTGCTTCCTAATGTACATCAGTAAACGTTTGAATATAAAATGACGTTTTTAACCACATTAAAATTGTTATTATCCGACCTAATTTCCTGTTCTAGACAAATTTGGGGACTTACAACCTCGACAAAAATATTCGCATGTTCTCCCTAAATTTTGACCGAAACACCCAATGCTGTTTCAAATCAGAATTCGTTCAGCAAATTTTGCGGCTTTATTTCATTAATTTCTTGCAAAGTAAATCAATTGCAGCAGATGTTTGCAAAACTGATCTCATAACTCATTTGAGTAATTAGTTCCTTACAGACTCTGTCTAATTTATGCAACTCATTTCGGTGTTTAAGGTTTGAATACAAATCGTGTTTTCTTTCGTTAATGCACCAGCTCTAAAGTATGCTCACGTTACCTGAAGGTTAATGATGTTATCTGACAGTCGCTTTTACGAATTTTTAATGGGGAAAACTAATGGGCTGTTTCCTGGAGACTCGCGGCGAGTCAACTGCAATTAGCACACTGACTCGCACCGTTGTCAAATTTACGAAACGAAAAAACTAAATAAATTAAACCAGTATCTAAACCAGTATGTGAGTGGATTATGATAATGACTAAATATAAAAGAAAATGGTAATGGTATATGCCACAAATGCAAATTTCTATTTTTATATACTCTTATATACTTTAAATTTAAAATTGTTTAGTTAGTTCGGTCTCTAATCTATCTAATAAAAAAGCTAAAATGTAATTTAAAACTTTGGAAGATATATTAAGATATTTTAGAAGGAATCTTCTCATTTTCTGAAATAAATAGCTAATGAATTTAGATCAGTTGCAGTTGCAGGAAATATGAATTCGACTTTCATCTGACAGTGTTAATTAGTCAGAGGAAGAAAATTTAGGATTTAATTGGGAAATTTTTTCCTTCTCAGATTACTTAATTAAAAACTTGATGAAAGAGAAGAAAGATTAAAATTTTGTTCTTTTTAAAATATGCTTTTCACAGAAACTTAATTTCAAAACTGAGAGTTTTGTGTAACTAGTATGTCAAAAATTCAAATTTTGATTCCACTAAAAATGAAAGATAGAAAGATACATATTTATTAATGAAACATAAATTGATAACCCTTAAAGTACTCAGGCGATTAAAGAAACTTAGATCGAGAAAAAAAACCTCTAGTGTACATGAGTGGTTTTAAATGTTCTTTTTTGATATTCCGCGGCAAAAATGATTGCCACAACACATAACAAATGATGACTCCTTGTTAATCAACAATTTCGTAATAAAATACAAATACAGTCTTTAAATATTAATTTCTTGAGCAAAATTTCGAGATAACTAAAAAAAACTTAAACACATAGGAAACATTTTTTTTTTAAATGTTGATGGAAATTTCGAATTCATGAACTGTACGTTTAACGAAAAATTTCTAGATTCGAATTTTTTTTCAGAATATTTATTACATTTCACACAATACGGCGGCATAAAACCACAAAAAATATTTTTAATATGACAATTAAATTTTAAAACAATCGTAGAATGTAAAGATGATTGCTACTGAATAAATTGAAATGAGTTTCAAATTAGTATTGCATAATGAAACAGATGTGTGAAAGAGAGAGAATTGTTGTTTGAACATGTATCGTCCCTAATATCTAAAAATGTCAAAGTTGTCTCCGATTGTTATTGAAATAATATTGTACTTTGACTTGACTATACAGAATAGCATTGTTCAGTCTTCACGACAGATGACGTTATTGAACGCTGCCAGGTAACGCTATAATAAGCGCTTCACCGAAAAATAATATAATTTGTGAAAATAGAAGTGGGAGCGCGAAAAGATGTATAGAAAATACGACGTTTATGTAATACATAGCTCCTAAATTTTTTTTCCTAAAAACATAAATGAAATGGGAAATGAAATTATGCTATCCTATTAAAAAGTTATAGCAATTTGTATCATGGAGTAATTATTCGATTCAAGCTTTTATTCCGTAGAAGAATGTAGAGTAGCATATTTAAGGATACTTCTCATTTTTGTTTAAACCAATCCTTACCAACTCTCTCAACCTCCCCTTTTTAATGCTTTATATTTCCTCTGCTATACTTCAAATTCTAAATGACTTATAATTTTCAATAGTTTAATTGAAAAAAAATGTCGTTTATATTGAATGATTCTAAAATTTAAATAGCGCACATACAACTGTTTCATAACGCGAAGGTAAGTCCGTAAGTAGGTTATAAAAGCCGGTAAAAACAGGAAAACCAAGATGTGTACTTGAAAAGCATGTTTATTTCTCTATATAATCACCATTCAGATTGATAAATGTATCATGTATCTTTTTTGAATTTTCTAAGACCTGCCACATGAGTTTTTTCACATCTGTCTCAGTTAATGATATATCTTACATTCAACGTCATTCAGACTCAATTTAAGCGGAACAAACTGATTATAATAGTTTGGAATTAGGTCTGGGTATAAGACGATGTTCAAGAAGTCGTTACTGAAACTCTTCATTTTTCTCCTATGTATCGAGCAGAATGAGTCCTGGCATTGTCGTGACGGAACAAGACTCATCGAGTCAATAAGACTTAACGTTTCCCTCTAATTGCCTCGAAACTTTAACAGAAAGTTGCAGTAAGAGGTAGCAGTCGCAATTTCATCCTCTTTCGGGAATTGAGGCAGGCATAGGAGCTTGAGAACCTCCAAACACTGTGAACATAACGTTACTAGCCGACGACACTCCCTTTGCGTTTTGAATGTGAAGAAGGATGGTTGCATATTATTGAGAATCACTTTGATTTGGGTTAATAATGATGAATCTGTTTCATCCCCAGTAAACCATCCCATCCAACAATTGACATATTTGAAAACAATTTACAACTGATCCCCAAATTCTCACATCGGTTTACAATCTATTTACAGACTAACCATCAAATAATAAATAGGTATATAAGTTATCACCACAAAATATGAACTTATATTCATATAATAAGGTTTTTTTAAATCTTAATTCCTTCTTGATCGGCGCGCATCACACGTTCGGCGTTTCTGTGCCGGTTGCGGTCAGCGTTACATGTCATGCGATGAGCAGAAAAATTGCATCATCTAACCTTACACGTCTCGTTAGCCTTTCAGTATTAGTTTTATATTTCTGAATAACACAATGTGATATCTATTATTCTTTTCAAGCAGATTGTGAGAACGTATGTGAAAAAAACTCTTCAAGATATTTTTGATATTCCATTTCCCAAAATTTTTTGACAAGGTAATCCTTAAAATAATCAACAATAAATGGTTTCATTGTGGTTTTTATACTTTGATGATCAAGAAAGATCGTAAAGCTGTTTTTATGGTAAGGTAATAAAACTATTTTACAAAACATTTTTACGTATCTTTAATGATTATTTTTATTTAGATATATTTAAGTTAAATTTCTCAAAGAAATATATTTAGTAGTACCAGAGAATATTTCGGTAAAATTTCGGTGTATTTCAGGAAAAATTGGAAATAAATGAATGGGATATGACATGTAGATCAACAGCAGGGCAAACAAAAACTACTTAGTGACACAGATATTTTGCATTCCTATTCAAGGTAGAATATATAATTAAATTTCAGCAATCAAAATGCTTTTTGAGAGGTCAGAAATTCGAAAAAAAATCCGACCAAAAAGGATTAAAAACAGAGCAGAGTTGAAATCTTGTTTTATAACACTAGGCAAAGCAGCCTTAAGAGATGAAGTTAATCATCCTTAAGTCGTTGTGAAACTCAAGTGCAGCGTTAATAATAATAAAAAAATCAAAGCTTATCGAAAAATGTCCTTCTTTTATGCAGTGTTAAAATTCTATATAGTTTTGAATTTTTTATTATTAGAAACTGAAAATGTGTTTAATAATTTTTCCACCTTTTCCAAATCTCTGGAATTTTTTAAAATTGTTTATTATATATCCGAGTACACCTCTTAAGGGGTTTAACTGATTCCTTATTTTACAAAAGAGAAATCGAAAATTTAAATACTAATTAAGTTTTCGTCTCACCAGTTTCGAAGTTTTGGATAAATTTCCCCCTTTCGAACCCAGGAACACTTTTGTCGAGTGAATTACTTGACCCCCAAAATTGATCCTTTAAAGTGTTCATGAATGGCTCCAAGCGCCGATCGATTTTACACATTTTTAAACACGGTCCGGGAGACCGCAGCTGTTGCAGTTCTCAGTTGCCATGGAAACGCGTCCGGGCTCGCCTTCCGGGGAAAGAGGTGAGTTTTTTGTAGACGAAACCATTAAAGAGATCACGGAGAACATTGGTTTAGTTATATCCTTTAAAAGCTCTCACGGCTCCGAGGAAATTTAGGGCAGTCATGAATTCAAATTTAATTTGCACTGAGTTAAAAGGGAGAAGAGGGGGGGGACTTACGTCATTAAGCAAATCACAAAATATAGAAATCGTGTTATTTAAAAGTATATTTCAAATTGTTTTGATTATGCTATTTTTAGCTATCGTTATTTTAATTGTTGCTCACGTATAATATGAATGAAAATTGTATTTGATTCAATTTATTATCAAATACTTTTGTTAAATTTGAATTGTGCTCGATTGAAAGGAATGAACGGAATCACATATGATTCTCTAGCAAAGTGACACAAATAAAAGATTTTTTTTTCATTTCATATAAATCACATTTGAAATAAGAAACAACACTCGAATTAATTTAAATAAGTTATAATTACAGTAACTCCTGGATTGTCAAAAACGTTTTTGATGAATTTGAGCAATAAGGCTCTCTTTATTTGCTTAGGTGAAAAATTTAAATTGAAAATATCCTTTGAACTTGAAAAAAATTGAGAATTAAAAATGTTGAATTGAGTGTACTGAGTTAAGGATTTAAAAACAGCAAAATGGATGTATGAAATTTACGGAAATTTAAAGTAGATAAGTTAAAAAATGTTTCATAAAACTCTACATTTGGATTGATTTATTGTTCATGATACTTTTCAGGTCATCTCTTAATTGCAACAAGATTCTTTAGGTATTAACTTTAAGGATAAATCTAATCTTGTACTAAAACTAAGAACAGCAACGAAAAAAGCTTTTATTTATCCGCCATTTTTTCACTTAAAAATTTCAATTTTCAACTAGCCCCTTCTTTTTCTTTTTTTTTTTTTTTCTTTTTTTCTTTAATTTTATAAGTGGATATTATAAGCATTCAAAATACAAAATTCTCACTTATATATTTTCAGGAATTATGTATCTTTAATGTTTATGACCTTCATTAATTTTGCAACACACATACATTTAAGCTTATACATATTCTATAATAATCAATATATAAAAGGGTATGATGATTCCACAGTAGGAACTGACCATTCCTTGACTATGTTGGGAGAACATTATTCACCAGTTCTTAAGACTTCATCTGATTTCATTGATAGCCTTATAATTGATCCCTCACCTCGCTTCTAATTTTCATGCCAGACCCGACGGCCACATAGAATTGTGTCTGCTGATTAACCTCGCAAATGAGAGCGGTGGAGAATTTCCTAGTCAATATATCTAGAGCTTACACTTGCTCCCTTGTGGAAGTAGACCAGCCTTTAAGTACAAAAAAGTAAACGAAAAAAAAAGATGTTTGATGCATTTGACTGGATCTGAAAGTAATCTCGTTTCGGTGTAAGAGTGAGTCTGTTGGTCTGGAAAGGTGAGTCGGTTCCGAATAAATACGTCATACCTGGGATCCAAATTAAGGCTAACCCTGTATCCATAAGCTTGCAGCAAAAAATGCTGGCAATTAGAATTTTAAGAAAATTGTTTCGTTTTCACTGATAAAATCTTAGTACCATGAATCTTCTGTGAGCTAAAGTACAGATTGGAGAACTGTGTAATTTGAAATTAATCATAATTCAGGGTGCAATTCGACGGTGATATTAACAAATCAAAACAATCAATTTTTTTGCTATTTAGTTGATTTATCATTCCATACCTTCTAAAAGAAGAAATTATCTCAAATGTTTGGGTTTTACTTTCATCGTTACAATAAATCGCAAATCTACTAGAGATCACTGGAATGAATTTTAACTCTGCACATGTGTGTGTCAGTGCCTGAGACCTCAGACATTCTCTAGTACTTTATAATTAAGTTATGTGAAGTAACATGCAGCCAAAACTTAGGAAAGAGTCTTTAAGTTTTAGTCTAGTCAACTTTGCGGATAATTATGTCCTTGTTCTTTGGAATAGTTGCTAAGATTATTTATAATATAACACTTTTACAAAATATATAATCTTCAAATACATATTAAATTATTCTAGAATTGACAAATCTGGATCCGTTGTTTATACTGATGGCATTGAGCATACTATATCGACTGACCATGATATCTCTTTTTGGGAACATAGTGTTAGAAGAGTTTTTTGAATCTTATCGTCTACTATAGTTAAATATTACCAGTATTTCTCCCAATTATTGCTCAGAGCCACCAAATAAGAAACTTTTGTGCCTCTTAACACGCCCTTCCCACGGAGGCAAATAAATCTGATGTCAGAGCATCATGTTCTGATTCTGATTTGTAGTCCCACCCCCTTTAAAGTTCTGACCAATGTGGTTGTCGCTTCGTTAGCATGCTTCTGTGGCGCCCAATCATAATCTGGTCTTTTATCTTTCTTTCTCTCCAACATTTCAACAGTCCTCACATATTGAATTCCCAGGCGTTTTTCGCCTTGATCCCTAATTTTGACAGTAATTTAACAAATTATGAAACAATTTAAAGCTATGAAAATTTTTAAATATTAAATAAGATGAAAGGGTAAATTTTAGATATAATAAAATAGGAACCTTGTAAACTCTGGCCGTTACCCTCCTACCACGCCCTTTGATTGCATCAGAATCATTAAGGAGCTGATATCCATATTACAGTTCCATTCGAGATCTTTTTGTGTTACTGGAGGAACAAGTTTGAAACACAAGCCAACTTTCTTTTGTTAATGTAACGATATTACTTCCTTTAAATGATTTTTCTGAATGGTTTTTTTTTTTTTTTTTTTACTTTGCTATTGCAGAATTTTATCATTTTCACTAATATGCGTTTTTAAATATTCTGAATATCATTAAATTTACTAAGCTGTACAATTCCCAGCTAAACACTTTTAAAATTTAAGCGTGATATTTTCCCCTGCAGATTCAGTTCTACTCTCAAAGAAACTTACCTTGCCATGTCTCTGTTGTACCTCCTCATAGCGGGCGAGTCCACTGTTTTCGATGTCAAGGGAGTGTCACTGAGGGAGGAACGGCGGGGGTAGGTGGACCGTGCGTACTGGCCGTACGTTCCGTCCGTCCTAAGTTGGTCGTCGATGGACTCGAACTCAAACGACTTGAAAGGCATGCTGCTGCTCGGGTGGTAGAGTTTGTATCGGTACAGGGGGTCGTCCTACAAAAGAAATTCTTTTTCTGTAAGACAGAAAGAACTAATAACAATCTTAAAACGAAATCACTAAGTATTATCTAGAACATTTTTAATAACCGCAGGGACTTCAAAACATGTAGAATTGATGTGTTTTGTTAGAAATTGTATCATACCATGTTATTAATTTAGAGGTTTATTGAAACATGGATGTTTTAATTTAAGTATCAATATAAGAAATTAAAGAATCATATCTATTTTTTTATTCAACAGAACATAAAAATTCAGTAAATTTTCTTATATAAAGGGTGATTGGATTTTCTATACATACATGCTTATTTATTTGTTTGTTGTAACTTTAGTTATTTCATCTTTTTTTTTTAAATAACTTTAAGCAAATTTGGTCTTTTAGAGTTGTCTCTAACAATGTAGCCTTTGATTAATACAATCGCCATGTTTTTCATTTAACCAAAAATTCTTAACAATAGAAATATTTGTCCTCTGTATAAGTATAAATGTATAAGTAGAAATCTGTCTTAATAGAACTGTATCTCTATTGAGAAGAATTTTATACTCCTATGTTTATAACTCTTTATAGTTTTCTAAATTTTATATATGAAAAGCAATTAAGACGTTAACACTTTCTGTCTTGAAATTTCTGTTAGTTTTTCACAGGTAGTTATACTGTATAAGCTAATTTATATTGATATATTTCTTATTGGTTCAGAATAGCGTCTTTAGTGCGAAATGTTATGAATTTTAATTTCAGTGAAATCAGATTTTGTCACAAGAGATATCGAGAGCTTTTATAAATATAAATCTAAATGTTCAAACGTTGCGTAGCGTGAAAGCTTGAAGATTAAAATGTCCGTCATTGGCGTAATTTCTCCTCACTTGAGAATGGTTAAAAATGCCAAGGTCCAACACCAATAACTTACTGCCTAATTCTACTGAGACAAAAAAAATTAATCAAATCAAATTAAAAAACTGGCTGCATTAAAGATAATGGTTCAAATCATACGCAAAAAGCCTTGATAACTGTCAATTTTTGAAGAATAGCTTCGAAAAAGACTCCCTTTAATGATATATAACATCCCAACAAAATACTTGTATGAAAATTCTGTACACAATTGATAAAGATTCGAAAACTCGTTTATTTGGTAACCAGTTGGTGAAATAAACTAAAAAGAAAATTATTGTATATACCTGTATATAGTCGTGTGCGTGTATTACTGTGCTGTGTGCCTTTATTTATACATATATAACACCTCGTCAATTATTTTTTGCACGAATAAGAAAAGAAACCAGTCTTGGAAAGAATCTAAAACGTATTTTGAAAATGAAATGAGATTATATGTTGCCCCGCAATCTTGCAGTTTCTCATGTAAATTCCATATCAAAACATGGTTGAGAGTTCAGAGTATAAAAATATCGATGCAGCACATTCCACGGATGCTATAGGGAAGTCATATCTAGGGCACTAGTAGGCCAAGAGAATGTTTCAATTCATTGCTATGCTAGCTGGGTCACTCCTATGTAATACGCAGCCGATAAAGTACAACTTCTTCTACTTGATAAGGTATATGTGGATAAGAAGATGAACAGCTTGGCGTTCAGTTTAAGTTTAGAGCATCAAGAATCTTTCCAATGTAAGAGGACTTTTGAGGTGGCACATATCCTCCTAGATAGCTACACTGCCACTCCATCCAATATAAAGTCGGTATGAAGAAGAGGAATCTAGTGCTTTACATCGCTTTCCCCGCACATGGATTCTACCATTCGCTTTCTGCAGCAGGAATCTCGATTCATTGGATCAGACGACATGTTTCCAGTTCTCTATCATCCTTAGCGGTGCATATTCGTAAGTAGCCGCTTTACTAACTCATATTTTGATTTTGTAGAGGAATTGAAGATAATTGTTGGCCGTTAAAAAATCGAGTTGATCCAGCCGAAGACGTTTAGTTCCTGTATTGGCACTAGATGAAGTACCTGTATCGAAATCTGTAGTAACACGATGTACAGATACACATTTTACCTTTAATATGGTACGACTGAATTTCCTAGCACCCGTGCGATGAATTCCAAGCTTACAACCACATTTTGCAAGATTCGCATCCATTTTTTAATGATATCGTTAATACATTTGTAACATAGAATTTCGCAACATGTCCAATAATTTGGTGAATTTTAATATTGGACATCTAGACTTGCGAGTTCCAATAATTTGAACAGAATTTAACTTTTTCGCATGTCTTTGCCTAAGGAATCAATCGTTAGCCTGTTCATCTAGAAGCTGATATTTACGTTTTGTGGTACCAAAATCAATTACCGATTCGCAGATAGTTGATACCTCTCCTGCTCATTTATATCATCAGATCGAAGAGGCGCTTTCCAGCGTGTCTAGCTTTTTAAAGACAAAAATTGTTGCAATCTTCTATTAAATCCGTGATAAATAATATCAATGATACTTGCGTTAGAATAGTAACTGCATTTAATAGATTGAGCAATATTCAAGTACTCACGACATTATATTAATGGTTAACCCTTGTGTAAATGATTTTCAGCATACATCGATAATTATTCGATAGCTTCGAATACCGACACATAAACCGACTTTTCATTCGAAGTTGAAAGATTAAAATTCTGTATCACCTGCAGAACGCGGATCTGAGCCTTGCCGATGGAACAGTAAAAAAAATTAGAAAATTCGTTAAATTGATGGATTGTAAGAAATGAATTTGTGATGCATGAACAATTGTCATATTCATTCTTGCCATATTTGTAATGTATAAATCACAAATTTAAGTTTTCGGCATCTAAGAACAAAAAAACAAAACAAAAAAATCAGAATTTACTGAGTAAATGCAAAGTATTTCGGGAAGTACATTTGAACTTTAACCCATGATCATAGTTATGTCAGAAAAAAGGTTTTGATCAGAGTACAATAATAGAAGATTTGAGAATAGCACTTAAAAGGAGACTGATTACTCACGTATAAGTCTCTTCCCATGGCTGGGAAAGAGGTGGCGAGTTTGGTGTCGGAGGCGTGCCTCCTGTGCCTGGCACGGCGCAGGGAGGCGCCTCCCCCTCCCGTCAGGCGACTGCCTCCCACTGGAGGGAGGGTGGACGAGCCCAATTTGCGGAGGGGGTCGTAGCTATCGGCCCACGAGGAGTGCGAGAGCAGCCCAGAAAGATCAGGGTCAGTGATGCGGCGCCTGCAAAACATGATATGGCAGCAATTATTCGACGAAAGGATCTGCTTTCATGCAACAACATTGTTTCAAGTTCTCAATTATGCTGTTAAATTAATGACTTAAATTATGTTTGGAGTACTTTAAATGCATGTGAGTACTTAGACCTTTTGTGACTATAAACAGCAATTAGGCTATTATGACAGAAATCACATTGTTTACGCAGACATGTTCTGAGGAAAGCATATCTTCTTGATTTTGGAGGAGGTAAATAACCTAATGCGTTCGAAAGAAACGTGTTTTTCATCCATAAAATAGCAGTCTAGACATGAGTTGCTGGTAATAATATCATAGTTATAATTAATGATCGATCATTACTTTCAATTTTCTAATAGTTGCAGAAAAACGGAAAAGTTAAAGCAAACAATCCTTCCAACAATTAAAAAAACATTATTTTAGGGAAACAAATAAATTCACTAAACTTTGGAGAAATAATTTTCCACTGTGACATGTAGGCACCAAACGCCAAAATCTAATAATTAAACTTATAATTAATCGAGTGATTTTGTGAATTATCTACAAGTAATTTTGTCTACACTTACTAAAAATGGAAACTTGCATAGCCCTCAAGTTCATGGGTAATATTCAAAATCTTTGGTTGTTGTATTACTGATCACTCTTTTCTTGACCTCCCAAAACAAAATTTGAATATAAATAAAATTCTCAAACAGAAGAACAAAAATAAGTTATTTTTCAACGATATATTATTCTTATTATACTATTCAGTTTTATTACAACATGTTAGTTGAACTTTTGGATGTGATCATCCTGATAATTACGCAAAAAACAAAAGTCACTTTGTTGCTCTTCTGTCAGAACGTCTCACCTCTGTTCCGTCACGGATCTGAGTTCGTCCCGCAATTGCTGCTTCAGAGACATCATGTATGAGGGCAATTTAGGCCCTTCTGGGCCCTGTGAATCCAGGAGGTAGCTGCTACCCCGCAAGTAGGAAGAAAGACTGTGCGGGGCGCTCAGGTCACGACGACCCAGCAGGCTGGTCGTCTACAAATAGAGAGGTACTCATTCAGGGTCTGTAAGCGATCAACAATGCATTCAAAATTGAATAAATATAGTTAAATTCTAAGTAACGTCTGCATAGACCGGGTGTACATTATTTTAATTGCTCATTGATCGAAACTTAATAGATTGGGAGCGTTTTAATTTTTTAATATTTTTAATTTTTTTTAGATAAAATTTCATGCGAGGATTGTTGTTGCTTTTTGACACAAAGGTTATTAATTCTTGGGGGCAATGTTGAAAGTCCCACTCGTATCGAAAGTGTCCACTGATACGCAAATAAATTTTTTGTATTCAGAAATTTTGGTACCTCCTCTGACTAAAGACCGGGGCTCCCAAGGTTGGAAACCACTACTATATATCAAAAAAGTAAATATCCAATAAATACATGAAATGTGGTTATAATTACTTCGTAAAACAAAATTTAAGATGAAAACTTTTACCAATTAGAAAATACTCTGCATTTAAGGCATCCCTGCAAATCCGCATGAGTTAGGTTTTTTAACTTAAAGGGGCTAATCTTTGTTACTGGGTCAAAAGAAAGAGAATTATATGATGATTAAGGTTAATAGCTTAACATTTTGGCTTACAAATATTTTTATAAAAACATGTTTTCAAATCCCTTCCTAATTTGAAGCTAACGAGAATAATTAAAAATGTAACCCTGAAAATGCACATCAGCGTTTATTTCATTCAAAATTTCTGCTTTTTATGCAAAACTTTAAATATCATTGATAGATATACTTTGACATTTAATAACTTTTCACTTTCAACAAAGGAGGGGAGAGTTTCGAAGAAATTTTTCACTCATTAGTAATTTCCATAACCTCGAATATTTGCCTTCTCCTAAATCCAAGGAAGGTTTTTCAGCTAAGAAATAAAGTACCATTACTTATCAATTTTTTTCAGGATTTCACGATAGTGAAAATACCATGGATATACACTTACTGACATCCCAATGGATGAAGGAATGGAAGCTAATACGGAGGTGGTGGTTGTAGTGGTGGTGGGTCCAAAGAGTGTAGAAGACAGGAACTGAAGATACGTGTCGGTTGAAGTGGTCAGCCCCAGGAAATCCAGATCGGACGACGTGGTGGTGGTCAAGGACATACCGTCATCCAGGGACGTTGTCCTGCAAAGGAGCCACATATTTATTCTCATGGCGTAAGGACGACATGCACATGTGAAAATTCTTGATTCGGAAGGGAATGATGTGATGTTTCCCTTTCTTCAATAATGTCACAAAAGGCACCAGTATTTGTTTAGAATATATAAATTTAAATTTACATACAACAGGGAAACAAAACTTTTAATATAGAGGGTACGTTGCGCTATAATGAGAGCTATTTACATAACGCCTTCTCTCCGGAAGGGTTTTCAAATAATGGCGTGGTATGTTGCGCTATATGTTTTCAAATAATACTGTGTATGTTGGCATCACATCTTCTCTCAGGAAGGTTTTCATATAAATGGTCATGATTCGTTGCCTTAAAATCAAATCTTTCTCTCTGAGAATGCCTTCTATCCGGAAGGTCAATACCCATCTCTTTATTGGTGACAAACCTTTTCCTGCGCGGGAGAATTACGCTAAACACTATAACTCATCGCCAACAGTAGCCATACATTACAAATAGTAAGATTTATAAAATGCAAATACAAATTCTGTCTGATGAGGTAATTATTCTCTTTACAATAAATGAATTATTGTACGTTGCTTAGATTTCTTTCTCCTATCAAAGCTATGGAAAAAATTAAGTTTGGTAATAATTTGGATTGTACCAATATCAGTCACATTTACATCAAAATGTAACAAGATTAGTTTCAATAAGATGGGTCTTGTTTCCCATCCATTTTGAATTCGTTAACGTAATACTCATCTTATGGGATTTATATTATTTTCTCTTTTAAAGTAAATCATTTTATTTATTTAAATGCTATAAAGTGCTTCCTAAACAGCCAAAAATATTGAAATTTTCTGTGATATTATATTTTACCCCAAGCGTTTGAAAATATTTTTACGTCTGTTTCAATTATTCGTCTGTGAATTTTTGTATTTTTTTTAAAAAAAAAAGTTGTTGAAATCTTTCTGAATATCGGAGGGAAAATGTTATTTTACCGAAACTTTCATTGTGTTTTGCTCTTACAAGTGCATTTCATTATAAACGCAATAATCTAATAAATGGCACAATCTATATTTGAGGAGAAAAATAGAAACTAATCTCACGTTCACGTATTCAAAATTATTAATAGATGGAAATCTTAATAATTTTTCATTGTTTTACCATTAGATGACCGATACTAACTTATAAAAGTCAGTATAATGATATATTCTTTACATTTTTATGAATTTACATCTTTTTAACATTAGTAGAATATATAAATGTCTTTTTCTGACAAAATGTAAGTAAATCTGTAAAGATTACTTAAGGAGGCTTAGGACATTATATTTTGCTTTCATATCCAGAAGTCAACAATGAGGGGATGATTACTGAATAACTGTTCTTTCTAACTTGTTAAGCTTAAATTTCAGAACTAAGTAGATTCATCTTAATGTCCGAATGTCAATAAGGTAACTGAAACACCTTCGACAAAGAGAAAAATTTTTATTTTATGCCAAACTTAAATAATTCTCACTTTTTAAAATTAAGGCAATGGAAGTTCTATTTTAGCATTTAAATATCTGTGCAATTATGTATATAATTATGTAAAGAAAATCGCATGCGTCAAAATAAATAATTATATATATAAAAAACTAATTATCAACAGTTCTATTTGTTTTCGTTAGTCGTGTATTTATCTTTAGGTATGTGTAACATACAATCTACTGTATTTAAATCTTTGAAAGTTTGCAGAGTACTTGTAAACGTTACATTCTTCACAATAAACGCAATTATAATTTCTAAATTTAAATTTTATAAGACTGAAAAATAAGTTTAACTTTTATTCCAATTTACTTTAATGTTCTTCAGATATAGTACAATACCTAAAATTAGATAGGGTTTAATAGAACAAAAATACTACTCTCACTGTACTGAAAGTAGTCTCATTTTATAAAAAAAGAAATATATAAGAGTTATGAATAAAATAGATTTTGAGAAAAAATTTTTATCTGAAATCTTAAAAATCACATTTTGAAAGAAACACACAAACACAGATTTTTTCCCCCTATGGTGGATATGTTTATGTCCAATGTTAAATTTCATTTTTCTAGATTTCTTTGAGTCAAATTCTTCCACATAGTACACGAATAGAATTTATGAAGGCCGTGTAACCGGGGCTGATGCACGTTAAATCTTTCGTGGCCCTAAGTCCTCCCGTAGGCGTAGTGTAGAAGTTAGAAAAGAGGATGCCGTTTCATGTGTTGTCCTTGTCACTTGACTGAGGCTCAAAATTACGAGCTCCGTCGCCAATAACCTTCGTGTTGCTTCACTGCGACGTTAATGAAACTAAAGCAAATTTGCGAAGCGCCATAATTAATTTGAAGCACTTTAAGGTCTCAGTTACGTTATTGAAGATCGTGCAATATTGGTCATGTCTGTACCCTCACTTTACTGAAAGTGAACTTTTTTAATCAACGTAGAATCATGATTTCTATGAATATTCAAATTAATGAAAATTTATAGAAATATCTACAGACGGTGATGCTAGTGCTTTACCTAATTATATATGTTATGAGAGTGCGTTGCGAGTAAGAAGGGAGAATGAAGAGAGAAGAAATAACATCTATGTTGTTACCCGACATGGCCCAAATTATTCTAAGAAGCAGTGGAAGCCCAAATGTTTCTCTAGAATTAAAAAACAGAGAAAAATAAAAGTCTTTGCTCTCCCAAATAAACTGAGTTAATTTGTTTTGAATAATCGAAAATAAATTCGGTTATTGGAGCTTTTATTTCGCAAAAGAACACGGAACAAAATTTGAAAACGTGAGAAATGCACATGCCAGAGTGGAATCCTGAAGTCTCCGATTCGAGATCAACGAAATTATTTTTTTTTCAGCATTTTCACAGACATCTCTCTCTCCTCTCTCTCTCTCTGTGTGTATTGTGTGTAAATATTATTGATAGTAATTGTGTGTGTATTGACATGTGATACAGTAGTATTGACAATATTGTTAGTATGATGATGACCGTATGTTGTGTGTGTGTGTGTAGTAATGATGACTATTATTACATGCAATTATTAGTATCCGAATTACTGGACACTGGAACGAAAATCATAATTTTTCTCAATATTTTGAAAATATCTTTTGTATCCCAGGCCAATCAATCTGTAGTTTAAAAAAAGGAAACCGAGCAAAAACACCTGGTTCTATTTCTTTAGAAGAATGATAAGAACTTATTTAAGATAAAGAAAAAAAGAGGGAAAAAAACAAACAGTTTTAAAGCTCAAAGATGAATGATTGGGAAAAGAACGAGAAGGACATTTCTGAAACACAGATAAATGAGGAGAAAAATTCTAAATGTATTAAACCCTGAGAAAAAAAATGGGAATGAAATAGATAAAGAGAAGTGTTCTTTATTTAACACTGCTTCGATAAGTGATGAAGACATCGTTGATCTCAAGATAATGATGATCTGAAAAAATGGTGGGTGTGATACATGTCTAAAACGGCTCTGCCTTAAATGTATTTCTTTTGATGATAAACTTATAAAGACCATTAAGAACATTTACTTTTCTATCAGTTATTTCATCATACAACTTTTTTTCTTATCTCCATGTTATTTTGGGTCTTCTCTCAACAAAATCCATAGTTTTATTCTCTGAGGGAATATTATTGTATCACATTAAAAAAAACTCAACTACTAAAAGTGAAACGCATAAGTGCTAAAACAAAAGAGCTGAGTATTAGAAAACTTTTTATTTTAACTTTAACTGTTTATTTTATACGAAATAGTATTATTTTTAACAACAACGTTCAAAATATGTTAATATAAATTTCTGACTTGCAGTTTTGCATCATTCTTGCTATTAGGCTTGTTAAAATTCTACTGTTAAACATAAATAACAACTAATATAAATAACAACTAGTCAACAATTTAAGTTGTTTTGTTTCATGAAATATCGAAATGAGAGATGAATACAGAAAAGTATTGTTTGTTTTTCGTTATAGCTATCTCAAATATTCTCAAATGCTTGCTTATCCTATATTTTAATGAATTTAAAATTTTCATAAGTCGATCCTCTTTTCAAGGCTTACAAAGTTTGCATTGTAGAATCGATAAATTCAGTATTCGTAATAACAGTTAATATAGAAATGTTTAAGTTAAATTTTACTATGCAAGAATAATTTTCGCGATAACGCATATATCTTACAAATGTACAACTTAAAAATATAGTCAAACCGATTTTTACAAAAAAAGAATACTACGTACTGGAAAGCATCACAACAGCATGATACAAAAATATATCTCATTAACATGTTTTAGAACATATTCAATACCATGCTTTCTAAATCGAATTTTGTTATTCATTTTTTTCTGCATTATATTTAAATCCTGGATATTTTTTGGAATAAAAAGAAATCTGATAAAGTCAGATCAAGAATAATCTAATAGTGGTTTTCCTTTTTCTCATCGAAGATAATTTTTTCACCAATCTTCTAAATACTCGTAATGCTAAATTGTTACTTATCAGGCGTATTAATTCATTTCTTGGTCTCTTTAGCTTCTTATGTTAAACATTTTAATGTAGTTTTTTTTTTTTTTTTTTTGGTTTTATCGTGAATTTTCAATGATTTTTGTAAAAAACAGCTACCTATTATTGTCACTTTTCAATATTTTCTTCCTTGACATGTTATTTACGTAACAAATTTAATTCTAAACTTTCATTTTCCTGAGTTTCATAGTTAATCTAATTCATTAGACTTTTCTCGTTACAAATTCCTTGTTTACCTCTTCAATCATCACTCATTTTTATATACATTTCTACTTTCAGAATAATTTTAATGCAAAACTCAAGCTCATCAGATATACAGGAATAGATCTGATTTTTTTTTTAAAAAAAAGAAAAAAAAGATGAAAATACATATATATATATATATATATATATATATGAAAAAAATTTGCGTTTATCATTCAATTTATTTTTTTCAAATTTGAATGTCTTTAGCCTGTCATATATTTATAACGAAAATTGAATGCAATCATTGTAGTTTAAAACAAAAATATTGTAGTTTAAAACAAACAAAAATATAATAGCTCTATTGAATCATTTTAAACCTTTGTGATTCAGTTACCAGAATACAGAAAAAAATATTTCTAAATCTTTGAGTTCAAAATAAAGAAGTTTATTTACTATAACAGAAATTTTACATAAGGATGTGTTTAACAACCATATGTAAAAGATAATTTTACTTACTTGACATGATTATAAAAGCAACTATTTTTTTACTAAGCTTTACTTATTTAAATTAATCATCTATATTAGCAAGTCTTTTAAATAGACAGTTTTCTTCGATTTTTCATTCAATAATATGATAATTTCAGGGCTACACATATTTGAAGGGTATGTTTTGAGCGTAAGATATTTTTGAAATTTTTTAGTTTTTATAATTTAGAATATAATGTAAACGGAGGGGGAGTTAATACTTTGAAATATTATGAAGCGAAGGATAACACTTGATAGGCTTTTAATAATTGATTGAATTCAAATATTGAATAATAGCTCCAAAAAAAAATTCATAATACCTTTTCAGATACCACAAGAAAAAAAAATTTTTGATTGAAAAATAAAGTTTGAAAGTAATTGAAACTTTTGATTTATAATTTGTTTCAGATCTGTAACATTATTGGGTGTTTTCAGAATAAAGGAATTTAGAATTTATTGAACCCCATAACCCTATCATAATTAGATCTCCAATCCGACTGGAAAATAAAGTACGATTGAACTTTGGTTCCCCACCTACTTAGGAATAAATTAATAATTCAAGAATTAAATTTAAAGATTAGTTAAAACAAACTAAAAAATTGAGTTCGTAAAGTATCAAAAGTATTCAAACGAAAATATCAAAGATAGAATCATTTTTATATTTAAAAATTATGTGTTCAATAATTTCTGTAAGCTGTAAACATTCTAAATTTTCGGTGCCATTCATCAAGTGCTACTGTAAAGAGATGGAATACACATGTTCAATAAATTAATGTACAGATTTAATCGTATTAAAAAATATCATTTAGACATGTAAAATTGCGTTTATGATACTTTTTTACACATCTGAAAAGTTACGAAATCTTAACAGTTATACTCTAGGAACTATCAGAAGAGTAGGAATGGGGAACTGGATTTTGTGCCGACCAATCGGAAAGCAGCAATTTGGAATCAAACTTTTGGAAGATTTCCAACAAAACTTTTTTACCCCGACTAGGAGATTAATTATTAACGTCACACTCTTTTGGAAGCAACATGAGGACGATTAGCAATGGAACTCGACATTTGGAGCCTTGGTCAAGCGATGAAGAACGACACTTGAACTGGTACCTCCCTCTTCTTACTTCCACGCCATGCCATTTGGTGAACTTGGGGCCTCGACAGATTTAACATGCATCAGCACCACCAAACGGGGGATATATGGCGGCAATGGTGTTCGTACCTACGACTAGACGAAAATAACGCCAGCCTCGAGTTCGTGACCATCCCTGTTTCAGAATAGTCGCAAGCTAAGGATATAATTGGCCGGCAGGAAGGCATATGGTTAATAGAGAGACTTCTACTTACCTTTGAGGCATTCGCCGACTCTCCCAATTACGTTCTGAGGAGGTGGAGAGTGGCATAGCACCCATGGAAAGGGTCCGAGTCCGGTCTTTGGTCCGGCGTACGACCACGGGCTCCTGGTCTAGGGGCACGGGCGGAAGGCGGCGCCGGATCTTTTTACCGATTTCACTTTCATCCTGGTCCTGGAATGCAAAATATGTTTCCTGTGTCAAATGTTTATCACATTACGTTTTTGAAGCTTTCACTAAGTCGTTAAGATTTTGGAAGATAATTTGCACTTATTTTATATGAAAAACTATTTTCATAAGTTGTGTATTGAATCTAAAATTTCTTACTACAGTCCATGTTTATCAAATGCAAAATTTCTATAATTAGAAATCAAAGACATAGATACATCCAAAACCAACGAGTGTATACGTATATGTATATATGTATATAATATAATATTATATTTTTATATATAATTATTAATGTTAATTAGATTATTTTTAACTAAATAAAATCATACACACACACATATTACACATTACTTTGGAAAGAGCAATGTGTGTTTAAGCCAGTTTCACGGATCCAACGATCACACATCAAGAATTACATTATCAATTAAGATATAAACCAAGACTAATCATATATATATATATATATATATATATATATATATATATATATCCCAGAAATGAACACAATGAAATTATAATTAATTCTCGATTGAAAAAATACTTCTAGAAGAAATTTTATCATTGTGCTCTCAATAATAATTCATATTTTTTATTATTTTGCGTAGTATTTTATTTTTGAGTCGTAAAACTTATATTACATTGGAGAAAAATTATATTTTGCTTCAAATATATATATATATATAATTATTAGTTCACTTTTCTCGTACGAAAAACTATCCATGAGTAAAGTGCTGAAGTGTAGATTTCAAATTAAACGCAGACTTTTTAAAACCGATTATAGAAAGTAAAATTGTAAAACAGCTAATTCCATTCGAAACAAAAAGGGGGTTGAACAAAACAGTAATTTCCATTCATTCTTGCGTATCACGAAAGAGATAAAGGTATCCTTTGCTAATTTTTCACTTCCATAGTGATAGTGAAGGTGACCGAATCGCATCTTGCGTTGCATAAGGAAGTAAGAGAATGGATCCCTCTCGTAAACAAAGCACGAAGCGGGGTAATTTGGAGAATGGACGGCGAGAGGTAATTCATGTCTTCCGCTCGTTGGCGCTTCATTCACTGCCAAAATGAATGGGCCACGAAACAAAACCACTCTTCCTGACCGAGAATGTTACTGCTTTTAAATTGTTACTCCGTGTAGTTTTATTTTATGTATGATGTTAATGAAAACTTGATTAGTGTAAAAATCAACCTAAGCTATAAAACACATATTCTCATTGGTTTGGTTGGTTAAAATATATGGCATTGAAGTCTAGTCGGATACATCGTGCCAAACATAAGGTCAAGATATTATTAAAAAATTTTTTAGAAAAAACAATTCAAAATTGAAGTTCAAGATAAGAACAGAACAAAATACAGAATATTAAAAGTATTTGTATGTGATAAAATCAATGTGGTGTAAAAAAATTAAACATATTTAACTGGGTGTTTTCCAAAACCAAGTAAGTTATTCAGTTAAAGAAAGACTGAAAAATTTGAAATGTTTGAAGAGAAAAGAGTTAATATATGTCAGTTAAGATATATCTCACTATCAGAGGTGAAAAAAACACAATGATTACATAATGGTGGATTTTCTCCATGTGTCTATCTGGTGCGTTGAAATCGTAAACGTCTTACAATAATGTTGTTGCAAAAATAATCAAGGACATGCTTGTATTGCATGACTGGGAAGTTTCGGAACGCGCGGCGTAAAGCCCAGACATAGTTCCCCCTCAAACTATCATTTATTTTGGTCCATGCACAATACCTTGTCTTCCGGTCAGTGGACGAAGTACAAAAAAAGGGTTCACAATTTCGTAGCGTCATAACACGAATCGTTCTACACTGCTGGCGTCCGTCAACTGCCCGACCGATGGCGGAAGGTGTTAAATAATGATAAGGAATATTTTGAGGAATTAATGTATGATTCTCCACTCAATCATGGATTCATTTTTCTGGCACGTGACTTTTTTTTTATTCACAAGTGCAAGGGTAACGAAAAAAATTCTACCAATCTTCGCAGATTTCATCAGATCAGTAATGGCAAAAATATAAGGGAAGTTAAAACTCAATATGACACTAGAGGACTGAAAATTACTTCTAAGATATAAATTAATATATTCATTGGAAATATTAAAAGAGGTAAAAGAATCAAGTTTAATAGTAAAAGAAAGAAAGGCTTGAATTATTTCTGAACTACGTTGAGTTTAAATAAAGAAAATTAATGTATATTTTATGAGTTCAAATTATCTAGTATAAAAAGTAAATTGGGATATATTGAGTAAATGTTAGAATTTTAAATATTTGAAGAAAAAGATAAAAATCTGGTTTGAAGTTCAAATAATACTTTTTAACAATAGACAACAAATAAGTTACTTTAGATCAATAATTTTACAAAGAAAAAAAACATGCAGTAATAATATTGATAAATACCAATGCTCTATTAAAGAATTGTAGACAAAATAAAGATTATTTTTAAATTTGTGCGCATATCATTCTCATGTTAGGTACTTTTCAGTTTTAACACTGATCATAGAAATGCAATTGACATTTAAAAAAAATAATAAGTGTAATCAAAGTAAGAAAATTAATCGAAATTTTTTCAAAAAATGTGACTGTGAGGGGACAGTCAATTTGCTTTATAATCACTAGCTTACGATTTGACTTTTGATATGATACAATATTCATAAAAGGGATATTTTCTTGATTATTTTCCTAATTATTTCCTAAGGGATTTCTTGATTATTTCCCTAATTATATATATATATATATAAATTTGGGAGAAAAAGACTATCAAACTTGTAAATGAGTGGACTAAAGATTATGCTCCATTCTTTTTCCCTCCATTGAATCTCTTCATGTTTATATTGAAATATATTTGATCTAAATATTTAGAAAATAAAAATATACACACATTTTGGAATTTTCAATAATTCTTTTAATTTAATGCAAACAGAAACATCTTCAATCATTGCAACAGAAGATCAATTGAATAATTTACAGAACAGCAGAACAATATACGTAGGATAACTTATTTGAAGCCCATGAGCTTCACTGCTCTTTATCTCCATTACTTGTAGTCTTATGGAGTTCAACTTCGGCTTCACTCGCCCAGAACTGCGACTTTATTTTAAAGTTATATTTAAAAAATAGTGGTTATCAGAAAAGGCTAATTAACATTGTGAATTTATAAGTGCATTAAGAATTTTTTAAAGACTGAACTTGTAGTCTAAAAATTTAAGATTTTTTTAGTAAGCAGAGAGAGCTATCTGTAGTTAAAAATAGCGATAACCATAATGTGTGGCTAAATTTCAGTTATCAGCCAACAAGGTAGCTGCCAATCATGCCAGAATCTCAATTGGAATCGGTGCTTGAAAATTTTTTGAAAGAAACGCGAGAAAGATAATATTTTAAAGAGAGCGCTTCACTTGAAATTGTCAAATCAATCATCGTAAGATATTTTCGAATTAAAACGATCCAAGCAATAGCGGAAAGATGATTGACGAAAGCCGCTCCAAACTGGAACTTTCTTATTTTTTTCATTTTTGGTTGCCTATTATTACATTTCATTGAATACATTTAATCTAGATTCTTTACGGTGATAAGGATAGATGAATATCATTGTTCGCAAATTCAAGATAGTTGGTAGACGATATACAGAAAGCGAAAACGTTTGTATAATATTAATATTACGTTCAAATAAATGGGACATCAAATTATGATTTTTGTCTGCTGAAAACTCTTGATTCCAGAACACATTCAAAAATATTCAAACGATAAATTTCTTTTATTACATTTCTTAAACAATATTGCGTCCTATTTTATTCAAGTTGTAGCAGCCTTCTTTCGTTATTAAACTCCATTGATATCGTAAAGTCTTATTAAAGAGTCAATAAGTTCAAAACTCCAATTGAAGATCTGTCAGAGAGAGTCGACATAGTTTATTAACTATCAACACAAAAAATGCCCATCTCGAATCCCGCTTAACGCAGTTTTAATCATATATATATATATATATATATATATATATATATATATATATATATATTCTAATAATAAACTCCTAGCTTACCAAATAAATTATTCCGATTGAAACACTTCTTGCTTATAACATTTTAATCTATCATTCTAACAAGACGCTACTGACTAATTTCAATCCAACTAATAATTAATAGCTCCAAAAAAAATTATATTCAAAGTTTTGCAAAAAACAGGTTTATCCACCCAAGGTGCGCTATTTTTTAAAAAATTATTATTAAATTACTCAATTAAATATAAGAATTAATGTAAACGATGAAATATCGAAAAATTTTAAACTTTTCCGATATAAAAATTAAAGGATCCGACAAATTATTAAATTGAATATATTATTAAATTATATATTAATTGAATACATGTAATTAAAAATAAAACAAACGATAAAATATAAAATTGAATATATATTTAAGCTAAATGTAATTAAAATTGGGGCAAGCGATAAAAACTGAAAAGTGATCTGGTTCGCCAATAGAGATCCTATTAAAACAATAGCCCCTTGGATGGCTAATATGATTCACTCCAATTTACAAACATCTCTCTGCTTGTCTCGTTATTATCTATCTCCTTTCCCTTTAAGCTTAATTCTGTTTCGTTTACATAGCACAATCTCTAATGCAACTCATTACACTTTTTATCTTCATCTAATTTACTTAATCTCGTTTCATTTGGGTTGGCAAGGTGTTGTAATTTTAAGCAATTCAAGTTACAAAAAGTCGCCAAGATTAGGGAAGAGAAGATTACGAATAGATCAACGTCACCAATTATATTTGTTAATACCATCTGCTTATTTTTTCCACAGAATAATTAAATGTCTTTAAAAAGTTTTTATTTCATTCACCTTCTCTTACATGCACCAAACATAGGAGTTCATGGAAATAACATGTGTCAGGACAGTGGAGATCTAACGAATTGTTATATAAGATATAAAATGATTAAAAATATGTTTTGAATAAATAAATTTATACCTTTTTGGGGGAACTAAGAGAACTGAATTCACCAAATGGCCTTTTGCCCCTTAGTGTCATTTGTATTGTTATACTCAAGTTATTATTAGCAGTAGTATTATTAATATTACATATTATATTGTCATAATATTACTATTACAGATTTATTTCAGAAATATTATTGATATTATGCCCAAGGGGTCATTTTCACCATATTATGTTTGAAGTACTCTTTTTAAATTCCCGGTCAAAATCGTTATTTTGAAATATGGTCAGATGATGAGGTTGACATTTCGAATGAACTTGAACAACGGATTTCTGCTGCTGCATATCAATTATCACTAACACTTAATAGCATATTTGGCAAGAATTTACATATCAAATTGACATTATACGTGAAGCTAAAAAAAATTATATCAAATTATTGTAAAAAAAACATTTATATTAAAATTTTGAATCTTTGTATTATTGATCATTCTGAGTCCTTTATTTATGAAAATATACAATTTTGATATCGGATAAATCATTTTAAATAACCTGTATATTGAAATATCCTGTCTCCTCAATGAATAAAGTTTATTTATGCAAAAAGTCTTGAGTATGGGCAGTCGTGAACGAAAAGAAGAATCGTGAATGATCATTGTCTCTGATGTTTAAGGATCAAGAAATTTATTTTTAAAAGTACTAAAACTTGATGAAACATCCGAAATGTTCTACAGATACCCATAAATAAGTTTTAAAAACTTTAAAATAAAAGTCACGAATTTAAAATAGAATACAAAACTGTAAAAAAAAAAATAATAATAATAATAAATACACAGGGGGGACCCAAAGTATGTGATACATTAAAAAATTAATATAAAATGAATTAATTAGTTGATTTACGAGAGGACAGTTTCGATCAAAGCGCTTCCCACGACGGAAAGTTTTGTTTATGCAAATAAAAAAAATCTTTCGAATTCCGTTCAAAGAAGACGCTGAATCATAAAAACGGTATAAACAAAAATTACCATAAAGAATTCAACATATTTATTTTGAAGAAACTAGTGCACATTATTTATGCAGATGTACATTATTAATAGGTATATCGCAACTCCTTTCAACTAAAACAACAAAAGTTAAAACGCTTAAGTAACATGCCCGAAAGGGATTCTCATTTAGTCTAGTTGATAAGAGCAGTGCAAAAAGCAACAAGGCAACTTTTCTTCTGACTCAAAGATTGAATATTTGAAATGCCGCCGGCACTTGAAATCAACTGACTTCCTCCACTACAGTGTAAAAAACATCCCCCACAGTGACGGGGTTAAAACGAGATTGTGGTTGTTTTATTATAACATTGCACTGAGAAGCAACACGAGTACTATTGGCGACGGACCTCATCATTCTGAATCTCGATCAAGTATCAAGGACGACACCTGAGCTAGTACATCCCCCTCCTAACTTCTAAGCCCCGCCGCGGAGGACTTTGAGCTTCGACAGATTTAATGTACATCAGCTCCGCTATACGGTAAGTTTTTAGTGGTTTCATGGTTTCAGAGCTCGAATCCATGACTCGACGAAAACCTCAGGTCACAAATCCGTGACCATGACCACTAGGCAACCGCGGCCAATAGAGTTAAAATAACTGAACCGCCGAACGTGCAAATCCAAACTGCTGTATTTCACCGTATGTGCCCTTGTCGCTCGAATCTCGACTCACCTTTTCTGATTTACAACGTCGAAATTTATCTTTTCAAACGAAACACATGAATCAACTGAATCTAAGGTGTATGGATGAGATTCGAAACACTATTTTCTTTTAATTTGCGTAAGCAAAACTTTTCAAAGTGGTTAGTAGTTTGCTTAAAATCACACTGTCGAAAATCAGTTTTTTGACTTTATGTGGAGTTTTAAAATGTGCCTGAGACTTATGATCAATCTTATATATATATGTGTGTGTGTGTGTGTGTTTAATCCAGTAGCCATAATACGCGAGTTAGCAACGTCAATGTTGCATAATTTAAAATATGAATTCATCGTCATAATCCGCTTTCTAGAAATAACGAAGGACAAAATAGCGCTAGTGATGCCGGCATAAAGCGCATGGGAAATCATATTTCATTTCTCCGCTGTAAACGAGAAAAAGAATTCCACATGTGCGACAAAAAGAACAAAAACATGTGACTGGTAAGTGTTAATGAGCTAGTGGTGACATTCTGTACCACGAAGTCATTATTCACTGAAAAGGGCTCCGCTGTTGCGTTCGAAAACAAATAACAACAAAAATCAATCTTTTCGTTGGAAGCGACGAGTTAAAGCCATAAAATTTTCGTTTTCAGCCACAAGTGTTCCTTCGGGAATCACCGAGCGAAATAAATTGTGAAACTGTATTTTATTATAACTTTTGAATCCATGAGCACTTTTGTGATGTACAAACAAGTAGAAAGATACCATTCAAAACCTTTGTAATTAACAAAAAATATTACCTTTATTAATATCATGATGATATGAAATTTTGGGTATGAGAAATTTGAAGATCTTCAAATTCAAAGATCAAAAAACAACTGAATTTTGTATTCCTAAATTTTATAAACAATAACATTTTTACTTATGTATATTGGTAGACATTTCTCTCTTTAAATAATCAGATGAGGAAAAACTATGCAAAACACTTTGTTAAACAATTACATGTAATTAAAAAACAATTCGAAACGGATAAAAATAACACCAATATTTTTATTCAATACATATATGTGATGGAAAAATTTTAAGTCATAATTTATTATATCTCTGTACAATAATTATATTGATATAGCAAATTACAGTCACAGTAATTTTAGTTAAAAACTCTCTTTTTCATATTACTTGCCATGAAAAAAAAATTGTATTTGTAAGTATATTTAAGTTTGTGACGTTGAGCTATTCAGGAATTTTTCTTAACTAACGTCGGGGACGTTTTGATAATTGGAATTGTATAAAATTACCTCCCCTTGCAAATCAAAATGAAATGTGATTAGTTGAAGATTGGAAGGAAAGTAGAAAAGAGTGAGAGAGCAACGCGATAAACTTATTGATGTAATAGATTGAAGTGATAAATAGCAATTAATCTCTAATTTACTAATATATTAGAAGTGAACATGTTCAGAAAAATAAGAGTCGAATCTGCCATTATCTAGAAGTGCTTGAATTGAAATGAGTGATTTGTTAACCTAAGACTGTATTATTTGAATATAAAGTAGTGTTAACTGAGTTAAGAGGGATTCTAGAAAGCGATCTTGCATATTCTAATATTTTTCGCCAAAAAGTTATGTTGTCTTTCTATAGCGTATCTTCAATTGGAGTTTTGAACTTATTGACTATTTCATTAGACTTTAAGATGGTCTTAGAGTTAAATAATGAAATACGTTACACGCTTTCAATTGCATTCTGTCACAATGGAAATAAAATTTTCTTTTTATCAAGCCAATAAACTTACGTTGCATTTCTGTTTAGTTTATTACAATACTTAAATAACCTAATATCTATTTCTTCGTTCAAAATTTCAAATTAATTGTCGAATTACATTGAAAAATCTTTTGACAAGCCTTTTCAGACAAATAAGAATATTGATTGAATCATAATCTTGAGATTACATCCAACAATAAGACTTCCCTATTCATCAATATTGAGATTACATCCAACAATAAGACATTCAGTCTTCATTCTTGAAATAGTTTTAAAAATCTTTTATATATAGTGTATATATTGCTATAGTACTTAAAGTAAATTATTCTTTAATTAATTTTATTAGTGTTTCCATTTTTTAAATATATTAACTCTTTGACATGATATTTATTAGTTTATCGTCATAAGGCATAAGTCTATAAACTGAAAGAGATGGAAAACTAATTTTTTAAACATTTTGATTAAAACTTGTACCTCTTTCAAATCAGTAGCCAATGAAGGAAGTTGTATTTTTCTTTTCAGCTTTTCTACCCTATAAGACTATTTGAAAATGTGTATATAGGCATAGTTTGGAGAAAATAAAGAACTGAACACGACCTAAAGTTGTTGATTTTAAAAATAAATTGCAGTTAAACAAATATTTTAATGTTGTTATCCTTATCACTTATTTATATTTTTCATGTTTTGCATAGTATTCCAATATAAATGTATCGAAGAAGTTGAAGGGATAATAAGAGGCGAAAGCATATACCACATTTCAAATGACTCAGATTAGTAGTTGCGAATGATCCAGGACAATTTAATATTTAAACGTTAACATTTGTTTGTCTTATTAAATATCGTATTGTATAAGAGAATAACACTCGTCCAAATAGAACAAAAATCAGAAACAAAAATACCTTACATATTTACAAAAATAACAGTTGATAGGTAAAGGAAGGGATACAAAGAGCTCGTATCAGAAAATTACCAAGTTAAAATGGAACACTGCGGTATAGAACAAATGTTGAGAACCCTTTTAGACATGAATACAAGCAATGTTTGAGCATCTAACAAAATGCAACAGATAACTCTGGTTAGTTGCATAGCGAGGACGATGAAAGCACTGATTCCAGTCACTTCCAAGGGACGAACTCTGCATGTCCTGGCCATCGACGGAGAGAAGGAGATCCTGACAGGTCTAGAAGAGAATTCGCTTTGGGTAGTTGGTGGAGGACAGTAATAGAATCACCAAGGGAAATAGTCCTTTTCCTCGGCTACTGTATTATTCTGATAGCTACACGAGTATAAATATCAATACCACAGGTGCGCACGCAATCACAATTTGTATATCCGCACGCATGCAGAAATATATTGTTCTAATATGCCGTCTCATAGCTAGGTGAGAATGTTGCATGCAGTTCGAGGAGGGCATCTACAGAACACGTATTGACTATGTGTGTATTTTTAGCAGAAATATTAATTATTTCTCTGATCCTTGGAGATATAAATTCTGAGAATAGTTCTGAGTTCTCGGAGATGTGAATTTGTTAAACACCAGTAGTATTCTAAAAAATATTTAAATACATGGGAATATGTACGGAAGGATGGGGGTCCAAAAGTTAGAGGTATAACGCTGCCCTAGACGGAGTTTCTGTTGTATTCATTTCTCCCTCAATTCTTTGAGAGTTCAGTAATGCCTGTAGGACTGACCGGGAAGTTTTTATCTGCCCGTAGTGAGTTTTACTCTCTCCTCATTCTCTAAGAAGGCATATTTAATTAAGCAAACCGCGGCTGAGAAATTTTGCTTCCTTCTTTGGAAAAACGTCGCTGGAACTGTTGTGATGTCAAAAACAACTTACGAAGGTGATGCTTTGGGGGAAATTCAAATGTACCTACCGTTTTCTAGTTTAAAAAACGGTGATATCTCGATTAATGACAAACATAATTCTAGACGTCCATCAATTGCCCAAACAGACGAAAATATTCAGAAATTTATTCACTTTTTCTTGAAGACCAGCGACGAATCATTGAACATACGGTGGAGTTAACTGTTTTGTCTTTCACCTAGGTTCAGCGAATCCAAAAAGAATATTTGAGAATGAGAAAAGCCTTATATTCTGACTGACGAACAAAAAGAGTCGTATTAGAGTTGCGATTTTTCTCGGAAACGGAATTGTTCTTTTTTTTTTTTCCGACGCTTCTTATTCATCTCACCTAGCTCAATACGATTTCTTTTTGTTTCCGTGCGTGAAGAGAGACATGAAAGATTTGACGACATAGATGGGGCCAAGAAAAAAAAGAGGGATAAGTTTTAGACAGATGAAAAAACCTTTCCAAAAATGAGAAATATATATTGAATATATTGGAGAGTATTTAAAGGTAATAAAATCGTTTTATAAGAAAGAAAAAGAAATGCAACTCTTTTAAAAAGAGATTTTTTCTTTGCAAGTGGGGCGGGGGGAGGGATCTCCCTTCCTAATATGGCGTAAAGGGACTCACCTTTTTGGGTATGGGGCTGATGGAGGAACTGATTCCCGCTGAAGATGCGCTGAGTCCAGACTGCTGCACACTGAGGAGCCCAGGCGTCGAGGTGCTCTCGTAGAGGGTTCTGGAGGTGGAAGAGGGCATAATGGGGGAGACGGGCCTTTGGTATCCTCCGATGCTGGATGGGGTCCGGGACTTGCTCTTGGGCGTCTGTGCTGCTATAGCCGCATGCATCTGGTCCATAGTAGGCTGGGGCAGACGCCTGTGAACCTGTAACAAAGAAGAAATTCGCATCTCACTCAGTAAAGTACTCTCGAAGGCAGAATTTAGTCATTCCTAACATTTTTTTTTTTTTTTTTTTTTTGCAACACAAAAACACAAGATACAACTTCTAAATTCTCGAATTCATTTGAATACAGAAAAAAATCTTTTCGAGAAAAGTACATTTAATTAGAACGGAAATGGAGCAGAATATAAGGTTTCTTGACACAAAAATTATTATAGATTACTGAAACATTGTATGATTTGACAAATTGTTTTATTACTAATGATAGATAATTGCTTTTACTATTAGTTTAATTTTTAAAAATTGTCAAAATTTCGTTATTTTTGTTGCTGTTGTTGTTGTCTGTCTTCTTAAAGAATAACTTTAATAATTATAAAGAATGAAATGAATTGGAGTCATTTGACCTAGAATTTAATCTAAAAAACACGCATTATTTTTTAAATTTGAATGAATTTTCAAGTTAGAACAAACATGATTTTCCCATATATTTCCATAACACATACAATAACTGTACATTCACAATACTATATGAAAACAATATATTTGTGAATATTATATTAATAACTCTTACTCAGTATCCAGTAATATATATATATAAGTTTGTTATTAAGTTAAAGTGTAACTTTTTTTATTAAATGGAAAGAGAGATTATTATTTGAATTGCTTGTAGAAGATTTATTATCTTTAAATTATTTGTGGCGAGCACATTATTAGTTATTATTATTTTACCTTTAGTATTTCTATTTTGATGAAATGGCTACACGATATTGAGCGAGAGAAAGAGGAATGACACCCCCGCAGCTTGTGCCATGGAAATGAGTTGATGTTTAAATTTTGAAATTATCCCTTGATTTACTTGGAATGACTGCATAATGAATATAATTCTTAGTTGAAATTTATTGCATTGATATTACTTTTCATTTCTACATGCGGTATTGTGTTATGTTCACATTCGTAGATTAATAGATTGTGTTTTTTGGATGATTTGGACATTTTTAGGTTGGATGCGAAGAATTTAATGTTACAAGAAGATTTTAAAAATTTATTTCCGATAGGATTAAATTTGGAAGAGTAACAAAAAATTTTAAGGTCTTAACCAATAGGAGCTGTGGGGATGTGGTTTAACTTTAGCAGCCAACCAATGGGGTAGCTGCCTTTCGTGTCAGTATGGACAAACGAACGTGTTTTGATGGGTTGAAGCGTTAAGTTAGGTAGGGGGTGGCTAGGTGTAATCTGTGTTTATGTAAATTTAACTGGAGAAATGTTCTGATATTTGAAGTTTAAAAGAATATTTTTTGTTTTTTTTTTAATATTCGGGTCAGGGTTATAGTTAGAGATGTTAAGAAAGAGGTTGTTGATGTTCATGAGATTGTTAAAGAATTTAAATGAGATTTTTTTGCATGGTTCGTCGCATAGTTTGATAGTTAGTTACCGTGTAGATATCTCTGAATTAAGATTTGTCTGAGAATCAGAGTATAGATTAGCAACTTATTTTTTCCACTTCATTTAGAATTCCGGCTGTTAATGGATAAATTGAACACGCTCTAGCTCGAATTTTCTTTATGACATGTGTGATGCGTTGTTAGAAAGTGGGTTTCTCACCTAAAATTATGCCAAGCTATTTTATGTCTGGAGACCAGGTAAGGTTTTGGTTGTTGACGGTGATATCAGGATTTTTTCTTGTTCTGTTATGGGAGAAGAAGATGACCTCCATTTTGTAAATAATCAGTGCAATTTTCCATTTGGAGAACCAGTTTTCTAAAAGTGTAATGTGTTTTTGTAGTGTTCTGATAATTAAAAGTGATTCTTTATTTTGGGCTAATATTATCGTGTCATTTGCGTACATGCAGAGAGTTATGTTGAACGCTTTAGGGATGTCGTTGACGAAACTTGAAAATAAAGTTGTGTCAGGAGAAAATTTTTATTAATTTTGAATGTGTGTTATTAAAATCCGGACAGCAAAAGCTCTATTTTTATATATGAGAATTTATTAATTTAATAATTAAAGGGGGGTGATAAGTTTCAAGAGAAACCCTCGCACCAAACTTCATCAAATGCTTTTTGAATATCAAGGAGAACTACACCTATCGATTTATTATCATTAAGACCAGACTTTACGTGTTCGACGACATGGAGAAGTTGATGGGTGGTGGATAATTTCCCCCTAAAACCATATTGTTCATGTATTAGGATATCATTACTGTTTAAGTGATCATTTAGTCCATTTAAGATTAAGCTATCAGGGAGGGTGGGTTCCTTTCCTGGTCTGAAAACACACTTACTTTTCTTTACAGAAACCTTGCTTTAACTGCGGTCAGGTGCTATTTTATTTCCCGTCGTCAAGGCGGAGGTTAAAATTAGATTTCCTTCTATTTTAACGAATACGATGCTAATATTTGATTAAAAAATAGGCTAAACGTTTTGACACAAGACCAATGGATAACATTATTATTGAATCTCTATTTCTCAGAGAAACTAAAATCTTTGATAAAATTCTATTTTAGTCTTCACCTTGGCGACGGAAAATGAAACAGTGCCAAAGGTTGGATTGTATTAAAGTAGGTTCTAAAAGTATTGCAAATGAAGTTATTTGACCTACCTTCCTCTGGGCTTGGGGTTGCATCGGAGTCGTTCCACTAACCACCACCCCTGGTTGCTGTTGCACTAGTGGAGTGGTTTGTTGCTGTTGCAGCATCTGGATTTCTTGTTGCTGTAGTTGCTGTTGCTGCTGATGTTGCTGCTGTTGTTGGGTCTGCAGTTGCTGTTGTTGCTGTATTTGTTGTTGGAGGTGCACCTGTTGCTGAAGCTGCTGCTGTTGCTGTTGAATCACTTGTTGTTGCTGTTGTATCATGAGCTGTTGCTGCTGGAGCTGGAACTGCTGTTGCACGAGATTCTGGTTCTGGTCCATCTCCGTGCCGCCTAGCGACACAAACATAAGAAAAAGGTTATATTTTTTAAATATCTTTAGAAGGGAAAAAACTTTCCATTTTGCTGCTTTTATTTTTAAGTCTTGAGCAATTCACATTTTAATGCAATAATTTCTATAAAACTGTTAGTTTCTCCTTTTCTCTCTTTCTTAGAAATTTAGTTTATTGGCAATCTTTTTTGTGTTGCATAAATTTACAACTCAGCATGATGAAAATTATATTATTAAAATTTTAGATAGTAATTTTTTAATTAATTTTCAGATTTTAAGTAATATTAAATTTACAAGAAATCACTAAAATTTAAAATTAATATATATTTCAAATAATGGCTGTATCTCGAATTACTTAATGAAATAATATGGAAAGTTTTGTAGAAGTAATAGCTTATTCTTCCCCGGATAGCTTTATACCCATTTTTATTCCTCAAGAGCTCCGCGATGTGTTTCTAATTCAATTTTAATGCCCGATTAAAATGTGCTTTGAATTCTAAGCACTTTCAAAAATTATTTCTCTCAAATCTTGTAAAATTTCTATTCTAATATACAGCTTGTCTAATTTCATTTTTCCTTAATATTTATTTTTTTTTTGTTAGATTGAAAATAAGGTATTATATATAAGTCAGTAATAAGAATAAAATAACTTTATAATATGGCATAGGATTTGTGTGATATAAATTCGATTAGAGATTTATAGACAGAAATTCAAAATTGACATTAATCCCAAAATACTTAGTTTTCAATCAGAACAAAAGTAAGAATTTCTATAAATTTTAGTGTTCATGATGAATGTAAAAGGATTATTTAATTGAGCTAAAATTATTATAAAAATTATATCAAAAAAGAAATAAACTGTTCTTGTTCATTAGAATATGTTTAATGGCTTTCGTAGCTCGTGACATGTTGAATATTTGAAAATAAAATCTTTATAAATAGCATTCCGTCAAGTATTTGACAAGTTATTAGAAAAGCTGACATCTTATGTCGACGTCTTAGATATCTTTTGTCACAAGACATAACACCATTCAGTTCATAATTACCGTGCATTTATGTGTAGAAGCCGAGAATTTTCCGAACTTTTTCCTAAACTAAAGTACGAGGGTTTGTATACGAATCTGTCACTTAACAACAAATATAGCACATTGTTTTAGCCGAGCTAGTGATAAATCGCCAAACATAGCACATTTTTTTTATCTCTTTAGTTTATATATCGTAAGTTTATGAGAAAATAATTCTAGATGAATTGATCATTCATTTTAGAAAAATGAGTTGTTGTTTTTCGAAAGTGTTTCTATTATCTATTTGTTTAGTTGTCGACAAAACGGAAAATCTGATGTTGGCGAAATTTGTACTCAGCTAACGGAAAAGTACCAAAACATGCGTGTATAATAATAATAATAAAATATCGTGGACAATACGCATATAAAAATAGCAATACAAGAGAAATATGTAATCTTCTAAGTTGCATTTTGAGTGTTTTCAATGCAACCTTTGTGTAAAAAAGATAAGAAAATTAAGTTTCAGATAGGGTTACCAGAGTTATGTCTATCTTAACCTTGGTATTTAGGTAACTTTTACTGGAAAATTTTCCACCCGTTTTGCCTGCTTAAGCCCAATTTCATCCTCTTGGTGATATGTTCGAAAATTACACGATATTTATTTCATTTTGGCTTATATATAGGATTTGAATTTTGGATAGATTTTTGAAGGAAATCACACCCTCGATTTATACAAAGGAGGTTTGCTTTTGGTTAAAATTCGAGAAGAATCTTAAATGCTAACATCTTTATGTAAAAGCAAATAATTTGCATAATCTAGCTACACGGGACGCTTTTGGCAACAGAGATCTTTTTCTCTGAATAATGCTGTTTCTCATGATAGTACTATTAAATACTTTGATCTGTTGTAAGTAATATTATGTTCATTTCATAACAGAAAAAATTTATTAGGAAAGCCATATGGTTACTCGTATAGCAGTCGTTCTTTCATATATAGGTATATATATTCTCAATTTCTATCTTCTGAACTAAGCTAACATATGTATTTGACCCCTTATTTAGATGGATTGATTGATTTTCGTGATTAGCATTACACCACAACAGTGTAACTATCTATAGGCAGTGATTCAGAATCAATCAATCAAAACAATTTTTGGCTGAATTTTCTTTTAGTCCACTTCTTGATAGTGGAAATCAAAATAGCACCCAAACGCATAATGGGTGTGCAAAATTAGTAAGCCTTGTGATACTGCAACTCTATTACATATCTATTTAATGCGCACTTCATTTTCTTCGGCGTTATTAGGCCTATAATAGATTTTACCCAATACTTTTGTAACTTTATGCTATATGGGAATTCCTATGTAGCTTATATTTTGTAAATAAAAGTTAATTGGAAGATATTCTATGTCCTTAACCCACTTCCACTTAGAACAGTGTATTTTTGCCAAAGCTCAGGAATGCGATGAATTTATACAACAGTATGTGCAAAATTTCTGCAGGTAATTTCTATTCGTTTTTTCATAATGGTAAATTATAAGATTTACTCACTTGGTAGCACCGCCTGTGGGGCCGTCCCACCGCCGCCAACCGTGCCGCTTATTGGCTGCTGCGTAGGAGGAGCCACAGTCGTGGCCACCATCAAGTTCCGCTGTGGCTGGCCATCCTCGGGCGTCGTGGCCAAGCCCAGCGCCTTGTTGAAATCGGCCAACATGCCTGATATCGTGCCCGATGTGGCCCGCGGAATAGGCCTCAGCTGGTCCTGACATTTTTCCATCAGTTCTTGCTCAGCAGCTTCTAAAGAAGGTGACACGTCGAGTATAGGTGATAGATCGGTCCCGGGCGACCAATCATCACCCTTCTTCAGCTGCTGCTTCTGTAGCTGGTTCTGTTGTTGTTGTTGCTGCTGGGTCATCATATTCATGCCCTGAGTCATGTCCATTGGTTTGGCGCCCTGGAGTTGTTGCTGTTGAAGTTTCTGAGCAGTCAGTTGTTGCTGTTGTGGTTGCATGGAGAGTGGCTGTTGGCTGGTTTGCTGCGTTACCTGTTGTACCATTTGCTGCACAAGAATAATTGTAATTTTAGTTATGTGTTCTATATAATCATATCAAGCTTGAACAGTATGATGTGATTCTAAGTTGATCGTAATAAAATAAAGCAAAATATTAAAAACATTTCTGTTTGAAAATAATTCTGTATTTTAAAACATATCCTGTATTTTCGAGAAAAAAAATCCTAAATATTTGGAGAATTCCAAAATTAGTATTCTGTATAGTGAATGACAGAAGAGTTTTAACATTATTTTAAATAACAATAATTATTTTTCGTTACAAATAATTATTATGAAAAATTATTTGTAACGAAATTTAGTGTCTATAAAATTTATTAAATTGCAGTTATAAAATAAAATAATGACATAAATTTCAATATGTACCAATTAGATTTCTTAAGGTGAAACTTGGAAAACATGACAATGAAATTACATTAATTGATTTATAATGAGTTTGACCATAAAATCACTCGGCAAGTTTCTTTTAAAAAATTGACACTTGGTTTGAAAACATTTATTTGCCTTTCAGTACACTGAAAAACTTGGACAATACAGAATCTTTAGGATACTATGATAATATGACATTTGATACCTATGAAGGTTAATTCGATCATTCTGCAATGTACATTTATGAATAAGGTATCAAACATTTAGATTTCAGATCAGATAAAAAAATAACTCTCATAAAATTAAAAATATGTATACCTAAATTGTAATAATGGGCTAAATTCTATATACAATACGATGTCAGAATAAAAGCTTTTTTCTTACAAACTAAATAGAGGGATCCACCGACCATTAAACTTTATCGCCAAAGTTTCTAAACAAGTCCTAGCATCATTCATTCAAAACTTCGCTAGCCACGACGGGAGGTATTGACTCTTGTCATGTGTATTTTTACGAGGTGCTACTATATACTTAATTAGATGGTAGATTATTCACGCTCAAATAGAATTAAAAATATTGTCATGAATATAAATCCGAAGCTATTGTTCATGAGTAAATATTAAAGTAATGTAAGTGGATTATAAATCCCACGGCGAATCTTGCAGCATTCCAACACTATCAAATTAAATTTTGCGTTCTGTGTAAAATAAAATCAGCATTTTTATTAATAAAACTTACTGCCTGCTGGAGATTCCACTGTTGCTGATCTTGAGGTTGGGTGGAGGCTGGCCATGCCGGGCTTTGGGAAAGGGATGTAAGTGGTACAGTCCTAGGGATGGTTCCAACCGCACTACTGGGGATAAGAGATCCAGACATTAACCCGCTACTGGAAGGAGTACCAATCAGAGATACCGACTGCTGGACCGTCTGCTGCTGCGATGGGTGAGAGGATTGGCCCATGCCTGAAAAAATGGCGGGGAGAGAAAATCTTTAATTTGAGCCAAGGGTCAAGATTTTCTACGCCAAATATCGTCAAAATGGAAGTTGATTGACGAAAAAGTTCTGATGTTATTTTAATACATTAGAATCTGAATTTAGCAGCAATTTTGATGCTGTGTGATTTAATATTTGCCCATGAAAATTGAAATAAGACAAGAAAAGACCTAGAAAATGTGCTCGGTAAGAGATAGAAGAATTGTTATTGAATCATATTTCTATTTGTCAATTTGTCGCGATAATATGCATTCGTTAAGAAATGAAATTAAAAAGTACCGTAAAATTATTATTTCATTGAGACATAATCCGATACTAGAAACCTAATGGTTACGATTAATTTTTCTTTTACTAATATTGGTCAAATAATAATATTATTTCATTTAGTTAATTTTTGATGATAAACTTGACGAATGTTCTTTGAAATTCTTTGTCAATATATCAGCATTTGAATTCGTTGAAAACACTTAGAATTCTAGTTCTTTCGGATAGACTGTTCATTGAAACAAACGTTCTTTTTGTTACAAGTAATAAATTTTTCAAAAAAGTATCAATGTCGAGTTTGTAATAAGATTTATATGCCTATATTTAACGCATGAGTTATTGAATATTAAATCAACATAATGTAAAAGCTGCTCAAATTATAAAATATTGAAATTCGTAAATAAAACGTCATCTCAGGCGTTTTTTACATTGCAGTTTAATAATACCCTTTTCTTCATTTTGAAAACATTTTATTTTCAAAAAAAAAAAAAAAAAAAAAAGAGTCAAAAAATTTCTTGAAAGCTACAACAAGCAAAAATGTTTAATTAATTTTTGTGTTATAATATTACTCTCTTAAAGGCTAAATTCTTCTAGATTTAGCTGGAAGCAAATTTAAATAAAAGTTTTAAAGAACAATAAATCATAGCTTTCTTTTTCAATTTTTTTTTTTTTTTGTTTGTTTGTTTCTTCAAAGGAAGGCATGGTATTTAAGTAATCTCTGAAAAAGTAGTTTCTTGTTCATATTATAATATGCATCATGCAGTACAAACTATTTTTTTCTAGATATATTTAAAAAAAATTTGAATTTTAACGATGAAATAGTTTTAATTAAAGATAAGATTAGAAATGATTGATCATCTAGTAAAAATGAGTCATTTTGTTATATGATAAAGAGTAGAAATGTCCTTTAGAGGAATTCAAATTCAAGTTCAAGTATAGTTTATAAGGGCTTGAATTAAATAAATAAATAGAATAGAATAAGAATGAATATATATAAGAGACGTGTGTTTAAATGTTTCTTCATTTAAAATATCATTAAAATGTTGTATTTTGCTTCGCTATACTAACCTTCATATTTAGAAACGCTCGAAAGCTTATTCTTCCAAGCTTATTAGGTAATTCGAATAAACTAATTTTGAAGTAATTCTCAAACTAAAATTAGTAGAAGAAAAACATATAAAGAACTGCTTTGTTGAAATTTATTCAGATGCAATATAGTACCATCGTTCAGAAATCAAATTATTTATTAACATTACTAATATTTCTTTGTACTGTTAACTAGTAAGTAAACTGAATTTTAAAAAAAAAAATGTTAAAGAAGTTCATCAGAGAAAGAACAAAAATTTACTGTTATGAGAAAGGATAAAACCAAGAATTTATGTAAACTATCTCAACTCTCGTTACCTTCGAATTTTTATTCGTTGCCACTCAATAGCTTAAAGAGTAAAATAAAATGAAATTGATTGGAATTAATCTAGAGTTTATCTTCCGCCTTTTTGACCAAAATCTATTAAAAGTATTTATTGTGAACAACTTAATTTTGATCTAATTAAGAACGTCTTTGCGACCAGACAGAATCATTTAAACTCGTACATGAAGGCGACATTTAATCTATTAATCACAATTTATTCCGTCGTAATGTCGTAACGCAGAATAACATTAGATGAAATTTATCCTATTTCTGTTTAGAGTGAAATGAGAGCCTGCGAGGAAAAGGGAGAGGGAGAAAGGGTTTCCGTCCGAAAGGAAAGTAGGTTGTAGTTGCCATGGAAACCCAATCGAAATCGTTTGAAGAAAAGCCTGTTCCGGAGAAATGAACGGGACATCTTTTCTTCAGACGATTTTTCGCCTGTCCGATAAGATAGGAAGGAAAGGATATCCTGGAATAGTAATGTTCCTTCTTCTCTTTTTACCGGATCACCCATCTCCTCTTCAGTCATTCACCGCCCCTCTTCCCCTTCATTTTGGCTTTTCTTTTATATTCGAATTCCAAAGATGTTCGAAAAGAAGTTGTTACTTTTTACGTAGAGAGTTTTATTCTTTGTTTGCGATCATACTCGGGAATAAAAGTTATATACGGAACATTTTGAGCATCAACTGCTAAAAGGATATTTGGACATGGCGAATAAAATGTTAGGTAATAGTTACGATTAAGATGTGATATATTGACTAATAATGTTATTTGTTTTGTTTATTTTGAGCAGGTAAATATATGAATTGTATAAAAAAAAAAAAAAAAAAAACGTAGGATAAAACACACACATATCAAGTACCATTATTTAAGACTCCTAAATAAGGACAGTAAATTAACATTAAACATATATGGAATTCTGAACTGTCTGTCTAATACAGAATATAGTGTTTCCAAAACTTTTTTTTCCTGCAACCAAGTTATTTTTAAGATTCTTTTTCGGGATTCACTAAACACTTATCGCCTATTTTGAGATTTATAAATAAAATAAAACATTATTTAGATGTCAATGTAACTCTTATATACTCTAAAATAATTGCTTTTATGAATTAATTACAATTCTCAGATATGACTCGATATCGAATCCGGTTCCATATTTCTCAGGAAGTCGCTATTGAGTGGCTTTTTAGGACGTGATAACAGACATCAGACATTTTAAAACCTTTTCTGCTGAAACTGGATACTCTTGGTGACACCACAGCCAAAAATGTATCAGTAAAATGCTTTCGTACGTCTTTAAAAGATGTATCATGCGACGGTTCAATTATAAACTCAACATCTGAATCCGGCAATCCTGTTTTGGATTCTAATTTTAATGAATTTTTTATCTATTCTTTATCGTTGTCGATTGAAAGAACACGTTCTTTAAGTTTACTCCCCAGGCCTAGTCAATGTTCTGTGATAGCAGATGAAATCTCATGCGTCACTGAACTCATTCCGCAATTCTGTTAGCTTTATAAGAAGCCTAATGGTTACTAACTGGCGTAATATGTGACCAGGAAATCAGTTTTTTTTTTTCATAGCACCTTTGTTGCAGTTTCCAAAAGTAATATTGTTACCTTGTAAGGACAGATTTAAATTATTCAAAAAAAAAAAAAAAAAAAGATTAAAAATGTATTTAATGCAACTAAGATATTCCTCACGGCTTTAAGAGTTATAATATCACGAAATGAAGGCAAGCAGACTTGCACCTCCTTCCCCTTTTTGTGATCCGCTACCGGGTAGAGATCCATCATTTGGAAAACCCTGGTCTAATAAACTAGAAATTTTTTAATGTAAAGTCTCTTTTATCAATATATTTTAAATAACTGTATAACTTTCTTTGTTATTCGAATGAATGCTTATTTTTATTATTTCGTTTACCATTCAAATGACAAAAATTTTCTGTAATATTTCTATAAATTTTAAAAACACCTAATTACACTTCCTAGAAACTAAGACTAGTACATGACGGTATGTTTTTTGGGTTCAAATAATTATTAAAACGAATGTTGAAAATGTTAAGAAACTAAAGGGGTTTGAAAAATTCCAAAAATGTTAAAAAGATTTAATAAATGCATGCGTTTTAGTTTTTTAATCGAAAGTTCTGAATTTAAGAAATGAGATAAATTATTCAATTTTAATTAAGTTTATTGAATTACTTGACATTAAGATAATGAGATTTCTTATACATTTACTAATGATAATTGTTTTGTTAAAGAAGCTGTATATAATATTTTTTCGACGATGCACGTCAGAATTTTTCTGAAACTTTCCAGAAAAACACTTATTAACCCAAAAGAACATTTCAATTCAATTTCGGGAAAGAAAACACAGCTAAAAAGCATAGGTTGATATATATTTCTACAAACAAAAAGAAAACACATGTAAATTGAAAAGAAATATTCTTGAGAAAAGATATGTGATTAGCATTCATTTCTAGTTATTCCATTTCATAAGTGCTATTTTTTTTCTATTCTATCTACTTCACATCTCCCAGTTAGCCTACATTTATTTTGCGAAGTTACTCATTAAATATATGTTTTCTGTCTTAGTAAATAATGGTGTTTGGGGACCAAGCCGAAAGAAGAAATTGATGTTGCCAATTACCCTATTTCAAACAGGAACATCGCCAACTATTATTGTAGCAGTTATTCGGATTTCACTTGGAATGTAACAACTTGAGCCTTAAGATAATTTTTAGCGTGGTTAATGCCACTTGATTATCATAGAATTTTCTATCTAAGTATGTTGTTAATAATCATTTAATTTTTTTTTGATTGATTAATTTATAAGCTAAAGAATTACTTTTGTTTTACTACTAATTCAAAATGATTTTGTAATGAATAATATAAACTACTTTTAATCCTCTTTAGGTTTCGTGTGGCTGCTTTATTGGTTGAGTGAAACTTTTGGCATTGAATTCTCAGGGATTATATTGTGCCAAACATAAAGTGGAGATACTATCAGATAAAATGATTGAAAATTGACGCTTAGGATAAAAAAAACAGATTAAAAGTGTTTTAAAAATTAAAAGTATGAAGCGAATCCAATGCCAAATAAAAATTGAAAGATATTTAGTTGGTGGATTTCCCTAACCAAGTTAGTTAAAGATAATTAGTGTGGGATTTAAATTTTTAAAGCGACTAATTTAAAGGCAGAACATAAAGTCGTATGTCTCACAGTCTGAGATCAAATACAATTGTTTCGCAAACAGGGACTTCCTCTCATCTCAAAGGAGTTTATCTTCATAAGAATTTAAACTATACGATTTTTTTCAAAATAAGATTAAAAAGATGGTGTTAGCATTGTGTGCTGCCCTCTATTTAAATTGAGTTAAAACAAATTTAACACTGAATGATAGATTAGTTTTAATTTGGTACCAAATCAAAATTTGATTGCAAACGCGTCGGATTGTCGTTGTCATTTTGCGTTCATTTGTCTACGTAATGAGACCTGTATTCATCATTATAAATCTCATCATTATAAACATTAAACCAAGAAACAATTAAAATAATGAGTTGCTTCCTGTGAATTTTCTCCAAAAAAAGGCGAAGACTATCTCATCAACTGGAAATGTTAAGAGACAATTATTTGGGATGCAAAGGGCATCATACTAATGGACTTCTTAGAAAAGAGAAAACGATCAATGGACAATTCTACAGACAATTACGCCGTTTCCCATTCCTCACACGGGTACTTTTTATCGGCCCTCAAATGTGATGTTTGATGCTCAATCAGTAAGTGCATCATTCTCATCATTAAAACCGGAACAAGTAATATCGAATCTAATCGCAGACTTAATGTTCATTTAACATCTGAAGGATAAAAGGTAATAGAAGGAAATGCTCACGATGTCTTAAAAAATACGTTTCCTGAACATGATTCTTTCACTTATGAATCATTGCATCAAATCATTATATAATCAATGTTTACAACATGTATAAGTCGAAAAGAACAAAATAAATGAGCTCTTCAAGAGATAAAAAAAAAAGCCTGATGGTTATCAAACTTCCCAAGAAAAGCACCCTAAAAATAAAATGATGTATCCTAAAGTACATGCTACTAAAAACTGTTCCTGAATGTAGTGTTCAGAGAATAGCATAAAAAGGAAGGTTTGAGTATTAGTCAATTTCGAAAATTCTGCTGGTATCGGTGATGAGACTCTGCCAATTCGCACTAGTATAGTAGAATCATACTCAATTTTGTTGTTGTTGTTGTTGTAGATTTAATGAACCACTCGTTAAAATGAATATAAAATATGGGTTCTTTCTAAAATGTGCTATCGTATTTTTAATGTTTAGAACCACCATAAAGGCAGATGCCCGATGCTGTTGAATTAGTTTAATAACTCCACTGGCTGGTATTAATCGATTACGTTTCAATGGGTCAGTTATTTTAAATTAAACAATTTAGATGCCTCTTTTCTTTCGAAAAGTCAACAATTACTATAAATGTCTCCACCAAAATTTTTATACTTCACGAGGAAATTCCTAAATTAATTTCTCTCTTCTGCGGGGAACTCGCACTCTTAACATCCTTATAGCTTCCCGCACGGCAGTTATTTAAGTAAAATTTTCAGTTTTAATCCGAAAATCCCTCCTCAGTTTCCCAAACAAAGATCAAGCTTGCTTTTTCAATGCGTTCTTGAAACCCTGCTCCTAGCAAATTTCTACTTATTCCGCTGACCTATGAAAATTCAGCGATTCGTTTGGAGCGCCCAATCATAATTCAGCATGTCGGAGTATGGGAAATTTCTAAATTTCCCTCTGTTGCCAATTCTCGGACATATACGCCCCAATCCCATATAAATTTTTGACTTTTTATTAATAAATTTAGGTACTTTCTTAAATTAATATTTTTTATTTAATTATCATGAAAGGGTAAAATTTAAATTGTTAAATTAGGTACTTTGCAATAGTATGCCGTTGCCGTAAGTAATTTTAATATGGTAAAAAAAATCAATTCTTGTATATCATGTTAAGCTAATTATTTAGTTTCTTATTGTAAAAAAAGCGTTTAAGACCTTTTATGTCCTAGAAACAGAGCATGCGCAAACGAGCTCTTAAACTTTGCTGGCGATTGCATTTCTTCTGAATGAAAAGCTCCAGTCACTTCTGGAAAATTAAATTAGTTTCAATACGTTTTACATGTCACGGCAAGCGAAGGAATTTCCCGAAATTTTCTCCGTCGTAAAGCTGCTTTAGTTTCGTGGGAGAATTGGGGGGAGGGGGGCGTTATCATGACAACCGAATGACGTCACACATTTCCGCTGACTTCAAATCGATGCCATTCGATGTGTTTGTGTTTCGTATTTATCTCGGTAATTTGATTTTTCCTTCCTTTGCCAACAGAGATTCTGAAAGCTGCAACTTTTATCAGTTTTGTGTAACGACTGAAGTGAAAAGCTCAAATGATTGCGACATTGGCACACTAAAGTTGTTTTTATTGCTTTCACTTTCCTTTCTTCGTCCCGTTAATAAAATTCAGATATTTTTACGATTATCCTGAGGATTTATTTATTTATATATTTTAGTAATCATTTGACATTACGCTAGAAATATATTAATATCGAAGAATTATAATAAAATAAATGGCTGTTCTTTTGATAAATGTGCCACACAAAATATTTAGCATGAGTTTAATTCCATGTACCTGAGAAAGCATAAAAAAATGTGCATTCTAAGATTTGAAAGAAAATCTTATGTTGAATACGAAAAAGAAAATTAAGTAACGATAGAAAAAGCAATTATGAACTCTCATGA
>BMAW01059208.1:40230-90510 GCA_019974015.1 Nephila pilipes | reverse complement strand
AAAGAAAATTAAGTAACGATAGAAAAAGCAATTATGAACTCTCATGATATGGCACACAAAAAGGAAGACATTAAAGGCTTCATATTCCCTAAAAAATTAGTTTCCTTTGTTGGATTTTAGTTGGATTTATGTTTCATAGTACATACACAGACATTTTTGAAGTGAATCCACAAATGATTCTTCTAAACTTAAACAAAGTGCCTGTGATGAGATTTCAAAATTTATATGTTTTTATTACTTAAAGATGTAAATAGCAATTATGTACTATATGTATACAAGTGAATTGTTCTAGAGATGTACTATAGTTTTAAGTTACATGGGGAGAGGTGGGGGATATTGGGAAGATCTTAGTGTTCTTATCATCACGTAAAATGTTGAAAGAAAAACTCCGAATGTTTTAGGATATAATTACCTCGAAAACCTCTCTACTCTCCGATATGTGGAAAAATTGTCCTCCCCGCAGGTGATCCCTGTGGCTAAAAAGGTTTCGAGAACCACAGGTTTAGTGCAATAGAAATAGATGATCATGGCACACTCGAACATCAAAATAATGGTTATGAACATATCTTGTTCTGTAAAACAAAGTAAATCTCCTATCAATATTTGTCGTGAAGTATTTTCATAGCTAAGAATACAAAAAGTTAAAATACTTCGTTTCCTATTAAGAAATTTCCTGCCAAATTTACTGTGATTTAAAACGTCGGAATTAAGTCGCTGGTGCTAAGAAAATTAGAATTTATAGCGTAAGCAATCAATTTATTACGTGTCTTGCAAGACTTTCAGAATACATAGGAGACGAATAGATCTGTTTGAGAGCCTTGCGAACAAAGTAATGTCTGGAGTCGAGAAGCGATCCGCCCATTGCGAGAGACGGTGTTAAAAAAAAAGAACAAAACTATCAAAGAATTCATAGCCGCACACGCAGAAATTAGATTAATCTGTCTCAAACTCTGCTTTGTAAAAGTTCCTGCCTCTTATTTCCTGCACCCCTCTCTTTCTTCTGCTTTGACATTTCCATTCCTTTTTGATTTAAAATAATTGTTGTAAGACTTGGAAATTTTCTGAAAAATGTCCGGATAAAAATAGTTTCTTCATAACTTAAAATTAATTCTTGTTTTTTTCTCATACATCATTCGAATTTTCTAATAATCATTTCAATATAATTTGATGTATTATTACATGTGCAACAAAATACAGAATTATTCAAAATGATTCATCCGATTTCAAAATTCCATATTTTCCGAAATAAAAGACCATGCTAAGTAATGCAAAAGGAAAATACAGAAGGTTTTTTTACAAGTGTTCGATATGAGTTCATTTTTATAACACTTATAATTTTAATTCTATACGTAAATTCCTACCAAACAAGTTGTAAAGTGTCAGTGGTAATTGATGGTACAGCAGCAGAAATCCGTTGTTTAAGTTCATATAAACTTGTGAGTAATGATGAGGGTACACTTTACCTTTCACAAACCCCAAAAGGCAGAAATCGCATGGGACCCTATCAGGTGATTTAGGTGACCTTCTGTGTAACATCAAGACATGTGGTCCACTGCGACTGATCCAACTAACCTATGAAAGCTTCTAAAACAGTTTTCACAAAATAGCTTCACGAAGAACACGCGAGGGCTATCTATATTTCCCGTTATAAAACATCCACAGTTTTCCTTTGTATACGCGTATTACTAATTATTATGCGCCGTTTATTTTTTTAAAATAATGAATTTTGTATTTGGATGTACCATTTTGAATAACCCTGTATAATGAATTCATTTAAAACAGTCAACATTTTGATTAGTCTGTGACATTAGGCTCTATCGCGATTTTCCCTTTAACTAACTCTTCGGATTTCTTTCTGATTGAATCCTCCCAATAAAATGAAACGTAACTTACGTTGATTAGATTGAAATTATGATTTACAGTGGATAGATTGATTAAATTACGTTTAAACACAGCAAAGAAATAAATAATAAAATAGTTGGTAGAGGAAGTTAGTTACTGAAGCTGAATCTATTACTGGAAGGAATAGACAGCGTTTTGTCCAAGAGTTTCCGGATCATAGTTAAAAGTTTGATTTAGGGTTAAAAACCGGAAACCTGAACTCCAATTATTCTAATCCGTGTGTATTTATAAGAGAGAAAGAGGAATTTAGTATTCTAAGTGATAATTTGTGTCTACCCAAGGCAAATTCACTTCCTTGAGAGTAAGATGGGGAACAAACTTTAAATATTCAAGTTTTGATTGGAAAAAAAATTAACAATTCTTATTTTAAGATTAATTATTCATTTGACTGCTTGATTCTCTGAAAAGGCTTGAAATTGGCAGGATAATATGGTAAAAGTGAAGAGTTTCAAGTCTATACGAGTAATTTATTTGATTTCTTAGTTCTCTTATTTTTAAGCATTAATATAATTCTTTCCCCTTTTCCAATGGATTCGTTTGGCATTCTTTAAGTTTTTAGAACAAATTCCTAAAGAAAATATTTAAAAGTACCTCTCTTATCTTTTTTAGTATTATTTATTTATTTATTATATGTAGGTTCGATTTTCCTACAGTTTACCTCGATTGGTACATGCGGGAAGATCTTGTATTTAGAACAAAAAGAACAAAGAGAATAAAAAAATATTCTTCAGTAAGACTTATCTTTAAAAAAAAATTTTCATACATATATCAAAGACAAATTTTGCGCGATAGCTATAATTTTGCTTTTATTTTTATTTGTTTTATTTTAATTTTACCGTTATTTATTCGTTTTGCTTTCTTTGTTTTTAAAGCTTAAGACACTCTTCAATGATTTTCAGTACATTATGGCAAAGTATGTGTGTGAGGATAAAATTTGTAACTAATTTTTTTTTTTTAAAATTTCTAAAACAGATTACGCAGAAAAGACGGAAAATGCCTTTATTCCGTGTCTATTTGTATATTACGCTCAAAATAATTAAATCTAACTTCCAAATACTGAAAGAATATTGCAAAATGTAATCTTTTTAAATTGCGCTACCTCCCAATTTGCAATGCAATGAACAGAACCTGTATCCACATCAAGAAATTTTAATTAACAAAGAAAAAAGGAGGTTACTGTTTTTATAAAAAGTTTCATTTATTTTTCTATTATTGCCAAGGAGCGATTAAGTAAAATACTCTTTGGATAACCAAATTAATTTAGGTTTTGTTTTTTCTTCTAACTTAGAAAAATATCCTATTTCGGTTTCTGCTTACTTTTTCTAAATATATGTAGACATATGTCAAGACGCTTGTTATTTCAACAGAATGTTCTTAACAAGATTAAAAAGAAACAACAATTATTAAGATCACTGTCCATTACATACATAAAAATTCCGTATTTAATGTTTTAAAAAACCCTAGAGATAAAAACTCGAGCATCATCTTTACTTTTTTTTTTTAATGTTATTCTATGAAATAGAAAATGACAAAGACCTTTAAGCAGAAAATAATAACGAAAAGAGTTAATTATTTTTCCTTCCTAGTGGTTCAGCTGTGGAGTGAGGTGGGAGAGGGGGGAAGAAGCGTTTGACGTCGTTCGAAATCATGTCTCCATGACAACGGAACGTAATCAATTAGCAGCGACACGGACCGTTCCCTCCATTGGGGAGGGGAGGCAGTGTCCTTGGCAGAAGATCGGGCACTCCTGGTCAAAATTGAATTTTCATGGTGAAGTCCTGTGACATCATTCTTTTAAATTTCATAACTCTAAATTTATTTAGATGGAATTCACCATCTAAAATATATTTTTCATGTTTATGTGTTTTATTTTACCCTTAAATATTTCTTGTAGGCAGAAAGGGATGTCAACCGCAAAAATTTATGAAAAAATTTCTTTTTTTAGAAAGCCAGCATGTCTTAGTTCATTGAAGTCGTAACCGATATTTCAGCTGTAGTCGCGCACTACATTAAAAAAAATGCCATCTACTTACGATTTAAACACAAAATTTCATGAAATTGAAATCCTTTTCCATAATTCGATTTTTTTTCTTCTGTAGAAAAGATTCAAAGATTCTCAGAAAATATTAATAATCTTTTTTAAATTGTTTTCTGAATATAATACGAACAATTATTCATGCATTTCATGCACTTTAAATTCTTGCAATTAATACACGAAACAGTATACGTAGCTTCATCGCATAATGTGAGTTCGATGTAATATTATTATATAATTAAACTCACCCATACAGTAAACCTTTGATAACTAGATTAGCACATATTAACGTATGAATTAAGCACGTATATTTATTCATTGATTAAAATATTACAATCATACAGTAGAGCGTCAATTATACGAGCATCGATCAACAGAAACAGTGGTTAACCAAAATATTAAGGTGACCAGACGTCCAGATGTTTAACAATTTATCCCGAGTCCCTCGGAGTCTTAGGAAAATCCCGATTTTCAGAAAGAATGCACGACAAGCTAGGAAACGGCGGTAGAATGAGAAGGGAATATAAGGTTTTCGGCTTCCATATAGCTATTTCACCAGGATATGAGCTTTATATTATTTTTGTAAATTTTATTTTGTTACACTTTAATAACAAAAATAATTGTTGAGAACTGATTATCAGGAACTGCTTATCAGAGTTCGCCTTGATTAGTTGCTAGAATACGACCACCTTTGTTTGAACTTAATTACAGTGACATTTTTCGGCATTGGCAGCGACGAAAACATATTGTAGCTGTAAAATGAAGAGAGAACGCTTTATACACTTCCACAGATTTTATTCTTATGGCGACATGTTCCGCTAGTGATCTAGCATCATTTGGAACAATGTTACAAAAGAATTACATCTTATACAAAAATTGGAAACGGAGGAGAATTTTAAAGAGAAAGGTCAGGGTGTAAGGAGTTTGTTGGTCGTCCACGAAGTAACGCCTTCGCATATTGAGTTTTGTAAATGTCTCTCATACGATACACATCGTACTGCGTGCTAATTAAACAAGTTATATCTGCAAATCAGTTTTTCAGATGATTTAAGTAAGTAATTTATTTAGGTACCAAAGGTAGGTATATTTTAGATGCCAAATTTTTAAAATCAACCCCCCCCCCCTCAATTGTGTCCCGCTTTTAGAATGTTAAAATCTGGTCACCTTACAAAAGATTCCAGTCGGTAAATTCAAATTTATGATCTATTTAGAATTTGTTGAAAGAATGATTAGGCTGTTGAAAGAAAGCTCAGAAATTGAACAAGGTGACTAAGAAAACATTAAAGACTGGTTCAAATAAGATAACTCTGACCCTGGTTATCGAATACCGAGGACGATGAAATCATTGCCAGATTCATCAACGATCAAGACTTTAGAGACGATGACTCTGCAGAGAAAGGACCATCTAGTAAAGAAGCTTTTCACTACCTTGATACGGTTATGAAGTGTTTAGAAGAACAAGATGAATGCGATGCTTTCCAACAACTGTCTTTAAAACAGTTGAGAGGTATAGCGCGGAGAAAACGAGTCCAGTTCTGAGGCAACAGAAAACTCTTTGGACTTCTTGTCCTAAATTATAATTCTATTTTGAAGGATTTTTGAGCTAGTCAAATTAGACTAGTTAGTTTTATATGTTGCTTCTAAGACATGCGATTCAAAATATACGTAGTTTTGCGTTTAATGTAACTCATTCTTTGTTTCATATCGCTCGTATGGTACCGATACCTTTTTTCCGTAAGTGATCAGTTAGCATTTCCCGATCGTTTTAGATAATCGATGCTCTGTATTTAAATATGCGTAATTTTTATTATTATATTTATTTTGAAATTGAAAATTGAGAAGTGTACCTCTCAAATGGTTTTTAGGCACACCTCTGCGTATGAGAATCTCACTAACTATGGCCTGGAATTAGTTCTAACGGTCTAAGCATAATGGCAAAAAGTTTGACTAGAATTGCTGAACCTGGTACACTGAAAAACCAGTGAAAAGTGAAAAACTAGTTCTCCTTTTTATAATGCTAGAAGAAAACAATAAATGAAAGCCAAAAATACTTAGTACATGATCTTGAAAAAGTAAGATAAAGTTAAAGTTTGTATTTAAATGCTTGCGTCAGACTTTTCATTAAAATTCGAAAAATTTGGTTACATAAAATAAGAAATGCTTTTAGTATCTCTTCATTTTGAAGCAAAATATTTTATGAAGACATATACAATTGTGATTGTTCACTAACGTTGCACTGAGAATCAACACGAGGGTTATTAGTGACGTAACTTATTATTCTGGATCACGGTCAAGTAACGAGGACGATACTTGAGCTAGAACCTCCTTCTCCAAATTTCCAGACCACGCCAATGTGAAGATTTGAGACTACGAACAAACTAAGCGAGCATCAGCCCTGCTAAACGACGGGTCTTTGGTGGATCAGGGTTTGAACCCACGACTTGACTCATAAAATAATGGCAGCCGCGAGTCCGCTACCAGGACCACTAAGCTTTCGCGGCCATAAAGATGTAGACAAAGACATCACTAATGAAAAGCACTTTCGATTAAATAAAGAAACGGTAGATTAAGAAGAATTAGGCGAATTAAGCTAAATAAATTTATATGTATACATACAACTAAACACTATCACATAATGGCAGGTGCCATTTTATTCCGTTTCTCATTCAATCAGCCAGACAAACAAGAGGTTGGTTGATAGGAGACCTTTTAAGAAAATCCCAAATGTAAAGCCCTTTGGATAGCATGAATAATTTTCTTACAAAAGCTGGCAAAGAATGTTAGAAGTACGTCTCAAAATTAAAGCACTTGTAATTGATTATTAAGACAATTTATTTTATTTGCTATTTCATTTTTCTGCTTTATAAGTTGATCAGTTTAACAGAAGTAATTAATTGTTTGCGATCTATTTCTTAAAAAATTTAGTTCAACCTAATAGAAAATGTTATCTGTAAGAAGAAGAAGAAGGAAATTTTGGAAAAAATTTAGCAGATTTTAAGTTTTTAATTCATTTCGTACCCAAAAACACATATTCGATGGTTTCCTTAAATATTCTTACCTAATAAATACGTTAAGTCAGAAAATAAACTCAACAAATATTTTTAATTTATACAAGAGAATATCGTTTTCTCAAATATATATAATTACAGAATTTTAAAATTCACCAGATTGATGTTGTTGTTTTTTTTCGTTGGCGATTATTTGGCTTAAAATATTATTAATTCAATTGTCTATCTCTTACCGAGAGCACCATATGTTGAAACGTTATAGGTCAACCAAAAATTCCATATTCTTATTTACGATAAGTGGCGCAAAAATCTTTGTTATTTAATTTTCAAAAAAAAAAGTAATTAAAATTAAAAACAACGAAAGCTAAGATCCATTTCATTTAACTAATATCGATTTTTGAGCATACATGATGCAACAACATCAATATACATCGAAAGAAGAAATAAAACAAAAGTAAAAATAATAATAATGATGCATGGAGGGAGGGCAGAGGAGTGTTTTGTAAGAGTATAAACCATGCTCTTGAGCTTTGAGTATTCTATCATATTTTCAATGTAATGACAAATTTTGCGGCAAAATTTCATTTTTCTTTACCAAATATGCAACAGATGCTTCTCAAAAAAATTTTTAATTTGATATAAACACACACAAAAAATTCTCTTTTAATTCATAAACCTATGTTATTATACAGATAAATAATGCTTTTTGCAAAAATAAAAATAAAAATAAAAAATTGGTAAGGCATATATTAATTTCATATGCTTAAAATATTTTGTGCTGTGTATATATTAGAGCTAATTATTTTTATGTGTTTTAGATTTCCTTGAATTTAGATTTAAATTAGAGTTTTCCGATACTTTTCCTTTGTTTCCTCATTTCTTTGATTACCCGTTTATATCCAATACCACATAATTGCCACATGACCTAATGAAATCCCTCCATATAAATTCGTAGCAAAGTAAAATTCACTCTCTTTCGCTTTGGTCATGAAAGACTAAACCGCCCTGAACTCTTCAAAAATGTGTGTAAAATGGCCGCTTTCTCATCAAAAGGATTGAACAGACTTTATTCGGAAAAAGTATTTTCATTACATCTGTGATGACCATGACGACGTACAGTAATCAAGAAAATGCTATGCCTATTGAAATCTACGGTAGAAATAACAATGTGTAAGAAAACTCGCAATTTTTGCTTTTCCATTATAGTGCCGTCTAGCGCCTCACAACTTGTTTTCCTCCTGTGCATTGTAGATTCAAAATTACTTGTTTAGATATTTTCTATCACCATTTAAATTTTTGCCCATGATTTTCGAAATACCCTGCATATTTAAAACTTTGATTGCAATTAAATTTTGAAAACGGATTTATTAAATAAATTCAATTTCCTCATTAAAAACGTTATGAATTTCCTCTTGTGCTTAAAAAAATATATTAATGCTTAAAATATAATCAGATACAGATATTATCAGCTAATATAGGATCAAATATTTTAATTAAATGCGAAATTTAAAATTATCCCTCTTATCATTTCTCAATATGTTCTAATTTCGTCAGCGTACTTTTCACAAACTTTTTTCTCAACATATCTCTAAGCTTGACCTTGTGTCTGATGCACTCCTTAATCACAATTGAAAGTTAAAAGTATCTGTCAGCTAATCTTAGCTTTCAAAAAAAGAATTTTTTTTTTTACTCTTGTAATAGTATATTTTGAAAAATTATTCTGCGTTTGGCTTACATATGTCAGGTATGAAAAGTGAGTGAGTATGAGTGAAAGTAGGAAATTAAGGCGCGCGCAAGAGCCAAATCTGGCTATGCTGCACGAAACAATATGTATATGAGATATAGAAAAAAGAAAAAGAGGAAAGAGATAAAAAAAAATTGTAGGCACAGGCAATACGCACAAATTAATGGTGGAGTTTAATGGTGCAAGAGTCAGATGTGGTCATGCTGCGCCAGACAAGGTTTAAATGTGATCCAGACACTTGAAAAAAATGCAAAAATATAAAAATTGGTTGACAAGAAGTAGAGTCTAAAATAGAAAAGGATTGCTAGGGTATCCGGAGGAGGGAGGGTGCGTCACCTGTAATTACCAAAGTAAACCCCCCAAAAAAAGATAACTAGCGGCGTGCCCATACCTACCAAAAGATACTATACCCCTGAGAGCCTAAGGGTAAAAATTTATTAATGCATTTAATCGTTCATCTTAGTCGTGTAATTTTGGGAAATTTATAACTTAGTCTCAGTATCTACCCTTTCAGCAAAGGTTTAGGGAAAATGTATGAGTGGTTCATTTTACATCAAAAGTTAATAGGTTGTTGACAATATACTTGAAATTTGTAAGCATTATTTTACACATAATGCAACGATCCCCTCATTTATTCTTTTTAAAAACTTTTTATTTCAAATGTGGGTTTTTTAAGTATTTTAAAACACGCATTTTCACTTTAAAAATAAACAATGTAAAACTAATTGTCTAATAACTAAACTTACGTCCTTACTTATACCTCTCTTAAACACTAGGTTTGGAACTTGCAGATTAGAATGGTGACTATTTTATTAATGGAAGCTTAGTTGTTAGTCTGCTTGTTGTTTCTCATTTCAGCGAATGAAATTTTTAGATTCGTCTGTCCTTCATTTTGTTTCTAAAAATATTATGAGACTATTTCAGATTTTACTGTATACAAATACATAAAATTTCATGTTTATTTTTGAGTCGCTCTTTTACCATTTCTGAGCTCCTCTATTACCCCTAAAAGATATCACATCAAAGTTTGAGGACTATTGATGCTTATCATTTGAAAGTAACAAACAAGTTTTAAATTCTGGCTGATGATGTATGAGATATTTCGTTTTTCTTTATTCAGAAATGATGAATGCCTTTTTTTATAACTGTTTTCATCTTTGGGGTTTTTTTTTTTCTCTCTTTCTATTTAATATCACATTTCTGTTTAAAGTTCAGAATGTTTCGAATAGTTTTTGCTTCGTGAATGCATCATCATTTTTCAGCTCAAGAACTAGGTTAACTCCGTGAACAAACTCAGGCATAAAAAAAAATGTTGGTAAAACTGCAATACTTGATGCGACGCTCATCTGGCAAGAAAAGGTATACAATTTATTGTCGCCAAAACTTAAAATGTGTCACGCAGAAAGAGAACTAAAATGGGATTTATAAGGATTTTGCGTCTGAATTTTATCCTGGCGCCGGCAGATCATAAAATAAAACCAAATTTTTGAGAAAAAGTTACCATTTGATGCACAATGTGTCTAAAAAACATTCAGTGCTTAAAAGAACGAAACGCAATTTGTGAAATCCTTAATTTTAAAATAATGTACTTTCTGAAGATAAACAACACAATATGAAAATCTGTTTATATTCAATCTTTTAATGTATAAAAGAGGAGAAATAAGTGTTTTTCATTTTCATTCTCTTCGAAATGAATCCTAACAGTAAGATTTTACAAACAATAAGTTTTTCAATCTATATAAAACGTTTTAAATGTAAACATGGATTTTAGAAATTGTAAAATCTGTGTGCTAAAAGCTAAGAGCTGTGTTCTTAATGAAAACTTTTAGCACTTTATACATCCAAAAGGAATGGAAAATACAAAAGTTAAATACCTTAAATATTTCTTAAATCTGATTCCGCAAAAATGCGATTTATTGCATTTTAAATATAATTTGTTATTTTTATTTTCGTAGTCGATCGTTTTCCGTGGATCATTGCTGCAGTATTGAGTGAAGTAGTAGAAAAGTCAGTAGTATATTTTATGTGCATTATACTAATATGCATAATGGCATTTTCAAAGCTATTTTGTATTTATGCATATATGAAAAAAACTTTTAATCGATTATTTAATTAAAGAGTGTTCGATTTATATCGACAATACTAATTTAAAAGAAAAATATTTTTTTCATTCATATTGTATAAATCGATTAAAAATTATTTAATGTATACCTTAACGAAACATTACGTGATTTAAAATTAAAATTGGATAAGGAAAAAATCCTATAGATGTGTAGTAAAAAGATTTAATAACCATTCTAAATATATTTAGAAAGAAAAGCTAGTCCATTTCGTAATAAACGAGTTTTAACAAGGAATATGTTTTCCAACGAAATTGCTGTATCGTTGATTATTAAGAGCAAGAATCGATAAATCGTTAAGATAAGAACCGCTACATTTTCTAAATTTCTGTTATTAAAATATGTTCTGTAATGAACTTTTGCTTTCGATAATAGTTTACTTTAATGGAGCAGTAAAACATGCAATAATCAATTTTTTAACAGTAGAAAAGTTGTATTGACTATTTATCCTGGAAGTGATAAGCGGAAAGTTCTTGAAACATTAATGAGATATGACCGAGGTTTAATTAAATGGCATTTAACTATTCTCTCATAACGGCCGAAACCAAAATTAAAATATAAAAAAAGTAATTAAATTCAGCGAAGTGTTATTATTAATGAACAATTGATGACAAAATTTAGCGGAGTGAAGTATCCTTTTTTTTTTAATTTAAAATGCATCCCTGCTCAACAAAACTGCATACTCCAACACGTTCATGCTATTCTTTTAGAAATTTAGAGATGTATAATGAAATTCTAGTGTAATTTTAATAGTTAATTCGAAATTTACATGGTATAGAAGGTCAAACTGTATTACTCTGGAAGCGACTATTTTGCGAAACTATGACTGTAGGTATTAATCGACAATACAAAGGCATGCACAGTAATATAACACTTTATGAAGCTAAAGTACTAAATAGCTTCAAGAGAGACTTTTAATGGCTTTATGATCTGAGCATTCAAGCTATCCATGTGTGTGTGTGTGACATTTTCCATACAAATCTTTCAATAGACTACACGAGGATGATTCAAAAAGTACACGTTTAAGTCAATAGATGACGTTGTTGAGGTTAATAGTGTTAGCATTGTGTGCTTTCATTTATGAAACGAAGACAGTCTAATTTGATTCTTATTCAGGGGTTAGTTTTGAATTGGAAACCATTTGCTGCTATTTAAAATTTGATTGTCGCAGTGCCGAATAGTCGTAGCCCTTTTGCATCGAATTGCCACAGTCGACGATATCTAGATTTATCGGTACTTCGCCGTAAGCTGGGTACGAGACAAAAATCACCAAGCTTAATAGTCGGTGCAAGAAAATCTGGAAAAAATAATGTTGAGCGCATTCATCCACCGGTGGGTTATGTCGTGAAACAATGTTTCCTTGTTGCAGTTCTAGATCGAACAACAAAAACTTTAACGGATGCGATAAAGGAACATAACTGATGGTAGTACCATATTTTCCGAATGGTGGAAAGGATTCAAAACTGGAGAATTGAAACATTCCGGATTTGAAAATTTCCTCAAACTGATATAATTTTGTGAATCCCGAAACCAGATGCTACACCCAGATAGTAGAGGGGTTATGGGTTTCTATGAAATGATGTAATAAACATCAGCAACAAGAAAACATTTAGTCTAATTTTATTGCATTTATGTGGCGATGTTTGCATGCAAAGAAAAATTTATTTCCGCAATTGTAAACGAAATTTACAATTTCATGCCTGCTGTGTAAATTGGTTTTTTTTTAAAATTTCATTATTATTTTTATATATGCTTCAATTTCTTAGTATGAATTTAATATAATAAAAATAAAAATCCACCAGGATCACATATTCTTTTCGCATCAATATTTGTTTGTTGATAATCAAGCCAACTTTTAAGCTTGGCGGTTTTTGTCTGTAACTAGCTAACAGAAAAATACCGATTCATCATTATACATCTCAGCTATGAATTATTCCCAATGAGGCAAAGATGGTCTTATCGACAGGATGGATTATGGCGGCGACTTTTTTCTATATGCAAAGGTCGTTACTCTCAGAAACTTCTTAGAAAAAGCTTAAACGATCTATGACAAAACTACAAAGAGTTACCCCGCTCTCATTCTTAACACTGATTCTTTTTGAATTATACTCGTAAACGTCAGTTATGAAACTCATTTTTTTAAATGTTGCTTCCTTCTTTGTTAATGAGTAATAGCCCATTTTTTTCGTTGCGATATTTTTTACAGAGCGTTTTCAAATTAAATACGCACAATTTTGCTGGAATATAACATTGTTTGTCTTTCCATGACTTTCTTTCGTGAGAGATATTCCAATAGGCCTTTTATTGAAATATTCCTATGAACAATAAAATTTCCTTTAAAGTAATTTTCCTTTGAGTTAGTTTCTATGTACTATGTTGTCAAAAAACGAAACTACTTAAATGATTACCGCAGTTCTTATCACAGCTGAACAAAATTGATATTAATGTTCTCTTTTCTATTAAAGGGAACTAAATTATGATGCTAAGTAATTAATTTAGTTTAACTAATTAATGTAGTTAACAAATTAATAAAACAAAATTTTATCGTTATTAAATACATTTTTTCACATATTTTGTATCTGAAATTAGCTCAAATTTCATAAAATTCTATTTTTATAGTTTTTGAGTCACTATGCTCTAAGATACAGGTTCTCTGATGAAAAGTACTCGAATAAATGTCTCAAAAACTCAATGATAGAAAATTTATACTCAAAATTTGTATGGATGTTTACATCATTCCATGGGTAATTTTTTCTAATTTTTAAAACATAAAAAATGAAAAATGGAATATTAATTTTAATACAATGGAAATATTAAATGAAATTATAATAAACTGAATTATGTAACATAACCAAATTTTGAAATACTTAAATTAATCAAGTCATAAACCCCTTAAATTTAAAATTTCGAGTATTTCCCTTTAATAGAACATGAAATATTCAAGATCTAATCTTATGTTCGAGAATAAAGGACCGTCAAGGGGTTTGTTCTAATTTGCAAGAATAATACTTAATTTTCAAACCATTTATCATGTTGTAAAAAACAGGTAACGTATTACGAATCGCTTGCGCAATTGCAAACTACTATATAGTCCCCTAATGGGTTTTTCCCAAATATCTCTGGAATTAAGGAGCAGATTCGAATGAAATTCGGGACAAAAGGATATTGAAGCCATTATTTACCTAATTCTATAAAGGGAATTCTATAATGAATTCTATAATGACAAAATTCTTCAGTAGAAAATAATTATTTGCATCATTTAAGTTGCTTCCTTAATCTATTAAAATCATAATTTAGTTTTATTTGTAACATCAAGAGATTATACCAATGATATTCAGCTGCAATAAAAATGGCTAAAGTTAGTGATGCTGTTCTTTTTTGACGACTGTACACTGTTAAATAAAAAGGGATGCGATTTCATTGAGCAGTGACGTCTCGAAAAAGTCCAGAAACTGACCGATAATTCAATACGATGTATGCTTATGCATCAATTAGTTTATTTGATTGCCACCAACTTTAGGAAGATAAAAATTTGATACAGACTGATTTAAATTATTAGAGATTTATAACAAGCCAGACATTGACGCCGCACCAAGTACTATATGCATGATAACAAAAAAGTGAAAAGGGGAAAGAGAGAGAAATATTGAAAATACGGAGGTTATATAGATATATATATACATATATTGATAAACTTAACAACATCAATTAATAACAAAAACAAACAAAACCAATCAAAAAGAAATTGCAAAATGTGTTTCCAGGCAAAAACGTAACAGAAAATAAATGTAAACAAATAAAAAAAAATATTCAGTCACAACAACATGACCCCTACGAGGGAATGAAAACAACAACAACGACAACAACAATCAACATCCATATGAGAAGAAAACAGCCATAGTTTGGTGGAAGAACAACAGAAGATACATAGAGACAGGAGGATGCAGAGCATTGCCATGACGACCGAAGCATTCATTCTCTGAGTGAGAGGGAAGATAGGTAGGAATGGAAGGATCCACCTACGGGTTGGGAGGGTTGGTGGTCAATCTATACCTCTCCATCGGAGCAGGGACGACGCCGTGTCCGGGTTGAGTTCTCCGTCCCAGGTGACCCCTTGGGACAACATCATGGGCGAGACCATCTCCTCCTCCTCTTCTGGAATGGTGTACACCTCCCCCGGGCTTCGGTCATAATAGGTCTGAAGAGAAGCGCCCCCACCTCCTTCGTCGCTGTCATACTCCTCCTCCTCTTCCTCTTCAGCTTCCTCAAGCATGCGCCGGATACTGGAGGTGCGGTCGTCGATGTCGTCATTCCACTGGTCGTCATCGTCCATGAGGAGGTAGTAGTCGTCAGACCCTGCTGTGTCTGCATGTGGGGGGGTTACTACGTCATCTACGGGGTGGAGGTGGTACTCACGTGACATGGAATCGTCCTTCCTCCCGCTCGAGTCTCCGGCAACCTAAAGGAACGAAAAAGAGGTTGTACCATTTGCCATCATAAAGTACATTCAAGTCATCAAGAAACTTCAAGTAGAGATATTGCAAAGAGTGTACTTAAGGTTGGTTACGTACTTAAGAAAGGTGTTACAAGACAATTATTGAACTGATCAAAGCTCAAAGCTTCGATTTTCCAATGATTTCGTCATAATCTGTGTCTCTTGAGAAGACCTTGTGATACAAGCTCTGTTCTGTTTGATTTAAATCATTTGCATCATAATTGACTTCCTTAGACCTGGTGCACCAAACTGACGGCTCTCAAGCCTACTTCCTTATCTACAATTCTAAGACATTGGTTGATTCTAACAATTCACCTTATGTAAAACAGAATTACTATATAAACTGATGCGTGGTGATTAAAATAGAAGAAGGGAAGAGTATAGCAGGCGGATAAATGGACGATCGACAGAAGGTTGGAGAGGAGAATTAGTGGACAAGAAGTTGGAGGAATCGGTATAAGGAGATTGTAGGAATTATACTAATGAAAGAAAAAGAGAAATAAATCAAACGAGATAAATGAGATCAGCAGCTGGATCTCATTTATTTTCTCCGAAACCGGATTCGATCCTGCTCGGACGCACCACAAAATATATTCAGATAAGCATATATTCAGAATAAAAAATATTAAGTTCAGGACGCGTGATGAAAAATCAGAGCTCCATATTCATAGAAAATTAATCATTGCGGGTTCATTCAAAATAAAATCCAGTTGGCTTTCCTTGAAGGAACTACTTCTTGACTGGCTATTTATCGAAGGAATCTCGACGGATCAGAACCTAAAGAACGAAGACGGGGCTTTTCACAAAGTTCTTTTCATCCTTCTTTTCTTCATCTTGAAGAGTCCCATATCAAGAAAGAAATGATTTTGTGCTCGTCTTTTAGACGAAGTATTTGTGTCAGGGCATGTGTAATGCCGTCTTAAAGGATGCTCACAAAGTGTTGTGGATTGTCGAAAGTGACTTTGGTGTGTCTCGTTACTATAGTTACAAATAATGCAAGCATGCTGACGTCAAACCTTAAAGTGCGGTTTTAAAGAACCAGACGGAAAAGTGGACTATTTATTGGTAGCAAATCTGAAAGAAGGGTAATTGATGAAACACATTGGAGTTGATTTACCTAATAGACATTTTATTTATCATGTGAAAAACTATATGTCTCCATTTTGTCTTACTGAATTCTTGCTATATTTTTAGAAATTTTCTTTTCGTGGTTATATGGATGGTTAATAAAGCGAGGCATTGAGTTTCATTCGCATTTTCGAAACAAATGGAAAACTATTCAAATTATCATTGCCAATGATGTAAATGAAATACTTTCTGTTACATCTATAAAATAAACCAGTAGACAATTTAGCCAATCAAAGCAAGAATTACTCTCGAGTTTGGAAAAAATCTTTTGCAGAGACTTTCTTTCATTAGAAAGGTTAAAGAATTACACTGTTTTACTCTCCACAAAAAAAAAACGACTATTTCAGATTGAACGACATTTAGATTGAATCTTAGCAGACTTATACTTAAAGTGTTGAAGACATTTCAATCAAATGTAGTGTTAAAATAATTTTCCAATTACTGAATAAATTTTTTGCTAAGAAGATGTGCTCTGTGTTATAAAAATATATTCTACATTATGTTTCATTAAAAAGATATATCTATGCAGATTTCTATTCTTGCTTATAATTTTACAAACTTTGCATATAAAAAGTATTATTATGAAATGTTTCTTATTATATTTTAGTTCTTAAGTACATTTAAAGAAGTCAGACATAAACAGCGTGAATTTCCAGGCCTTTCTTTCTTATTCAGAAAAAATAAAAAACATTCTGGATCAAATAGAAGAAGCAGAAAAACATCGACATTTGTAACGGTTCTCCAGAGTTTTCACCATCAATTAGCTTTATGGATTTTTTGATGACATTAATTGCTTAGAAACCCTCAACTAGTGAATAAACCGTGATTTATGTCAATTGGCATTGCCATTTCTATGTATTGAAGTGTAGTAAGCAGATGGATACTCAGAATGCCAAAGTAGATGAGATAATAAGATTAGACGTGTCCAAATGCTACGAGAAGTGTGAAGGTTAGGGAGTATTTTTGTGCGCATGACATTGGAATAGAATTTTCAGTTTATCTTTGTTTGAGGACGTGAGACGCACCCATTCATAATATAAATATTTATTATTCGCACATAAGAATAAAATTGTTTAAATATTTACCTCTCTGAATGTTTAACTGATTGGTTACTTTGAGAACTTAATGGAACAAACCATATCCTTAAAATAAAATTTTTCAAAGTGTGAGGTAAGAATTTTGATCTTCAAATCCAACATATCATCAATAAGTCATTTAAAGGATATTCAAAATTTTCTTAATGATAAGCGAAATGAAACTCTAAGCTGTGAAAATCAATACTCAGAAATGTTCAGGTGGTGACTCTCTTCGAACCATTTGCTACCTTCTCATGTTGTCATGAGGCGGTACATTTGCTCAACTTATTTCTGTATGTGCAGGTAAGCAAATTACGAGTATTCTGCCTGTAGACCTGTGGTGTTAGTATTTATACTCGTCAGAAGAACACAGAATAAGAGGAAAAGGAGTATTTGTCCTGGGGATCCAATTGATATCCTCCAAAAGCAATTTGGCGAGAATTTTCTCCTGGACCTGTCCAGATTTCCTTCTCTCCGTCGACAATCGGGATCTATCGAATTCACCCTAGATGAGAAGAAGAATCTCCAACCAATAGATTAACTGTTCTCACCACGCAACTAACCAGAAGTTGGGGCAGCTTTTATTGGATAATCGAATCTTATTTGTATTTATGTCTACGAGGTTATTAAAGAAGTTATTCTTATCTCAGTATTCCATACTAGCTTGCTACCATTTTGATACGATTTGTATTTCTTCAAATATCCATTAGCTATTACTTCTGTAAATATTTAAACTAACTTATTTCTGATTTTTGATATATTTCACCGAGTGATATAAATTCATGCACAATATTATATTGAATGATAAATAAATGTTGGTTTTAAACATAAAATTGTCCTGGATCATTCGCAACTAATGATTTGAGTCATTTGAAATGTAGTATATCCTTTCACATCTTATTACCCATTCAAAAAAAAATATATATTGGAGTGAACAAGCTGACAAAATCGCAAGATCTGTAACGGAATTTGACGTAAATATCGACTGGATAGCTTCAGAAGACATCCATGCATACAATTACCATAACAGACTAGGAAAAACTAAAGGAAATTTTTACTGCGGCAAATACTTTGAAATTTTGGGGAACATTCCTACCATTGATACTATCTCTAATTGGACAAATAACAGATGAGAGGAAATTCTAGGAATCCGATGTCTCAGCAAAATGATAATTACTCCTGGTCTTTTAAATAAATTTAATTTGCAGGATAATGCTCTGTGTTCTACCTGTAGTAGGATTAATGATCTGGATCACATTCTCTTAACTTGCTCAAATTATACCTCCCATAGAAATGAACTCTGGAACTTTCTTCAAATAGATTCCTGCTGCATTATTACTTTCAGAGATCTTTTACAGAAAGCGGTATTAAATAAGAAGAATTTTAGAGTTTTTTTTTTACAGAAAATGAAATTCTTTGATATTTATTAATTTGAAACTTTTTACCTAGATAGGGATAATGGCCCTTGTTACCCTACATCCCTTCTTCATTCAATCAATCAATAAATTACCCATTCAATTGAAAAGTGTTTAAAATCTTCAAACATCAGAGAGAAATAAATGTTGTAATATCAAATTGTGTTGTAAATTAGTTTCCAGGTAATTTTTACAGTTTTTTCAAGTTTCTGATCTCGGTATTATAACGAGGTTTTATTTACTGAAGCATAACAGACATTTTTTACTCATAATGGGAAATACATTTTTGAATAATTTAATTCCCAATTCAGTCGATTAAAAAGACTCTAATCAATTTTTGACAAAATATTAGTCACCTGTGAAGCAAAAGTATTGGTCACCACTATCTTTGAAACTGTAAACAAATATGTTAGAAAAATCTCGAAATAAATTTGATGAATGTACTTTGTGTTATGTTCTGCTTTCATTTTCAAATACAATAATTATATTTAACAAAAAGGACATTTGATACTTGTTTCTTTTTAAATTTTCTGAATGAACATATTTTCAACAAGTATACAATGGTTTTAAAAAACTGAGAAAATTCTAACGAATCTTAATTACAGGAAATAAATACAATGCGTGATAATTTTATACCAATAGTTGTTTTTTTCAGTTCTTATTTAGGACACCTTCGCTTAATGTCTGAGAGTCTGAACTAAACTTGAAACATCTTTACAGATAGAAAAACATCCAAATTTTCATTTGAATTTTAAAATTGAAACATTTCTTGAATACGCACTCTTTAACATGAAATGTTAAAGAGTGCGCTTCAGTATTACAGTGCAGTAAACGAAATACGAATGACATTTTACACTAAAGAAAAATTGGTTGATTCAAATTAAAATCAGAAGTACAGTGAAATTTATTATAGGATATTATTCTCAGACTGTAATGCTGATAGTTGAGCATTTTTCTATCTGAAAAAAATATTCCGAGAATTAAAGTCCTATTAGCCTTAAGATAACTGAGACACCTTCGACAAGAAAAATGAACTTATTTTATGCTAAGTTTAAATCATGCTCTTTCAATCTTTTATATTAAAATCAATGAACGTCAAATTTTAGCATTCGGTTATCTGTATACTTATTTATATGCTTGTGCGAAAAGAAAATCACATTTATAAACACAAGTAATTAAGTATGGTAATTTATTAATCAATAGCTGTATTAAAATTTCTAAATCGTGGACTTACCTTTGGGTATAGCTTGTATAAATTCTACTGTTTTTGCAACTTAAAGAACTTGAAAAGTACTCATAAATATAACATTCTATACACTGAACAAAATTATAATTTTATGTATACATATTTTACTAAAAGTTGATTTTAGTAAAATTTCAAAATTTTATGAATTAAATTTCTCATAATTTTTACATATAAATATTATGCAATACCTAAAATTTGTGAATGTTTATTAGACACAAATAATGTTTTATAAACACAAGTATAGGAAATAGCATCATTCCACAATGTACAAATTTGAGAACTATGAATGAAGCAGATTTTCAGGAAAGTGTACTTGAATATGAAAGGCGACATATTCAGAAAAATGCGAATACAGATATTACTTCTATGGCGTAGTAAGTTTGTTTTAGCTTTAAAATAAAATTTTCAATCATTCTTTTTAAGAACTTTTTATAAATAATACATCTATGAAATTAGGAAAGGGGTATCTATTTTTAACAGAAAATTTTTAATATGCAAAATTTGAAGAATTTTAACATCTCAGTTATCTTAAATGTATCAAATATGTATGGAATTCATAATACGTAAAAAGTATAGATCATGTATAAAAAATATACATGTTTAAATATTTTTTTCCCTTCATGAAATTGTTTCAAAAATAATTTCTTGGAACAACATATTTAATAGCATTCGTATTCTATACAATTCAATTCAACAACAATAAATATTGGCGACTTCACGGTATTTTTTTAAAAAATTTCTCCATGGAATAAAATAGCATTTCATGTCTTAAGTAACCATTTGGAATTTTAGTTAAAACGTGGAATGTTTATAACTATTTTATTATATAATTATATTTTACTCACAATTCTTCATAAGGGTAACCATTCATTTGTGTGTGGTTTTATTTGAGAAGCCTGCATATTTAATTAGATACGAGAATAGAAATTAAACAACCCCCACCATCTTAATTCTTACTCATTATGATTGCATATTCGATTACAAATTTTTGATATTTTTCTGCATTTCATAATTTTTATTAATTCATTATATCCTCCTGATGTAATACAAATATTTCAGGACACTTAAAATACACTTTTATATTATTTAATTATACTAATTGCTAATACGCATAAGTTTTGTGTCAAAAAAGTCCAGTTGTTTGAGCTGCCATTATTTTATACTCCAAAACTTTTGCTTGATATTGCTTGCAATATTCAAATTTAATGAAAAAATAAAACTTGGTTATTACTGAATTGTGTCGTTGTGGTATTTGTAGTTAGCATGTCTAATTGCAAACACTGTCGACCCAGGTTCGACTCCCGGTGGTTGAGTAGCTAGTCATTTGTCATCTCAGCTCTCCATTCTTCTGAGGTCGATAAATGGGTACCGAGTTTTCTTAGGAAGTTAACTGAGGTTCCAGAGACCAGCCACTAATTAGATCCCCATGCCTAAAGACTACAGAAACGGAGATAGGCTCCACCTGATGGGACTTCTAGACTTTGCTTAATTAAGGGATTAATTTTGGATTGCTTTTATTTCATTTGTGAGTTCTCGTCTTATATTCGCTGTTTCATTTATGCTCACAATAATGTTTGATTATTTCTGTATGCACCAAATCAACTTCTACCAGGAAGCCGACATTCATTAACAGTTGCTGATTAACATGAAAAGAGCGAAAGTGAACTGCTTTTATTTTACTTTTGTATATAATGGTGTATATAAATGCAATTTGGAGGAAAGACTGGTGTGGATTGCACCTCATCCTATAGAAAAAATATTACTTATCACTATTGTAGCTGATGCAGATTCACACAATTTAGTGTAGTTTTATAATTGTGAATTCTTAATTACTTGCATACCTAGAGGGACCCTTACACTCCAATTAGGGGTTGAGAGTATCTTCAAATCCATGGAAAAGACTTCCATCTCGAAGATTCCTTTAAATCAGTTGAATGAAACCCTCCCACACATACAGACTCAAATATGACCAGCTATGATCAATGGATTCTACTAGATATTCTCTGAACAATTTTAAATTATTCTGGGAGTCCAGTGGAGGCGATAGGGAAGGAGCGAGGGAATGAGTAATCCCCTTCAGCGTTTTTTGGGGGAAATTTAATTTCATTCCGTTTTAGCAGTTTAAAACCAAGAAATATGGACAAAGCAATTGTATAAACTATGCTGTCTTATATTTATTTATCTTCCTGTTTTCGTTTCTTTAACTATTAAAAAATTTGCTGAGTGAAAATATGCACAAAATACAATACCATGCGTTGCGATTAACCATTGTTAGGTACGTACGTAACGGCTCGTAAACTCCCCAGAACTTAATAGTAGGATTTTGGCAAATTATCATTTTTGGTATATATTTTAAACAAGATATACATTTTTGAAAAGCATTAATAAAATTTCAAAAAATAACGGCTACTCAGTAATATTAACTAAACCAGAGTAAAGTTGAAGTAATGCACTTTGCTGTGAGCAGTCAAATTTTACTTCTCTGTCCAAATTTTATAAAATAATGTCAAAAACTTGGCGCTTTCCAACATCTCCCTCGTTATACTTTCTCTCTCCCTCTGTTATAAATTCTTTCCTTTCACTTCTAATTCCTAATCACCGCCACTGAGTGAATCTGTGCGCTAAGATTCTTTTACTTATCGTATTCTAATTAATTGCTGCTTACTGTAAATATCGAGGGTTTTTTTAAGTTGAAAAGATTAGCTTATAAAAATAGTTAAAGACATAATGTGGGGATTCTCCAACATCAACATTTGGATGTTTGGAATACTTTTAATTTTAAATAAATTTAAGTATGATGAATAACGTCAATGATTCATCAGAAAATATGTTAGGTATTTGTCCATAACTTACAATTTCACATTAACAATAACAGGAATTGCTTAAAGTGAATTGCAGTCTCGGAGGTATTCCAGTATGGATTCCAGTCATCCAGAAGCTTGCCTTAGAGCAAACATATCAAGAAGTGTGTGAGAGTAAAAATAATTCCACAAAAAAATAGATTCCCTAGTTACAGCTGGTATAATCATTCAAATTATGATTATACCAGCAGTAACTAATCATCAATATCAAGAATCATTCAAAAATGTTTGTTCAAGTTGTGGCTTATCTGTCAAGCTACGAATTCCTAAAACTTTTAGCTACATAAAAAAGGAGAATTTAGTCTACTTCAATTTTCTTATGAGTCTCGCTTCACTCGAATTCCTGAAGTAGTTTTTTAAAATTAAATTTGACCTCGTGCATGAATAAAAAAAAAAGCTCATCAAAGATGATCGAATTTTTCACAAACATTTTTTCGAGCATCCGTTCCCAGAAATAATTGTATGTTAAATATTTATCTTTGCATTATTATCAAGAACTATTCATCTATGAAATTTCCTTATTTTATTCGATTATATTTCTGAAGTTCATCATATATGTTATATCCGCATTTGATGGATGTTCATGTATTGAAGATAAAAAACAAAAAGACAAAATGAAGAATATAAAACGGGAGAAACACAGTTATGCAAATAATAAGATAAATATGGACTGAAATAAAAATAGATGATACTTATTAATGATATTGATGATCAAACACATTATTACAGAACTGATTACAGAAAACACATAAAAGAAAATAATTTTGACGAAGGGGTTTGAAAAATTGGGATTCGAGTGCTTTGAAATTATATTGTTGGAGAAAAACTTTGATAAAAAATAAATAAAATGTTGTTGTTTTTTATATGACGACATAAAGGGTTCTTTCATTATTTTTGTTTTTAAGAAATTAATATATTTTCAGAGATGTGCATATATTTACTAATTTTTTTAAAAAATCCTAATTAGAGTATTTTCATTGCATTGGCTTCCTGTACATTTTTTCAATTTTCTTTTAAAGATTCTGAATTTTAATTTGAAAAATTTAGATGATTTGATCAATTTAAAAGTATGTAAAATTTAATAATGTATACTAAAATGGAGCTTCGTATTTAAAATTTCCTTAAAAATAGACCTTTCTAGTTTTCGTTTTCTTCCAGTTACGTCCGATCATAAAATTTCAAAATAACTTCTAATTTTTCAAAGAATTTTAGCTCCCCGATAATTTTATGTATGTCACCTTAATTGTTAAGGGAAATATTTTTTATGGAGATTGATTCAATGAAAATTTAATATAAAAAATGTTAGACTAACTTTTAAAAGGAAATTATATATATATAATTATATATATAACACTTTAAAAGCATAAATCTTGCATATTAACAATTTATTTCAAGAGAACTCTTATTTTTGCACTTAGGAAAAAAAAGAATGCAGAATGTCTCGTCTCATCCTGAATCGAAATGATTCGATTTCGTTCTAAGGTGAAAAAGGAGATACAGGGGGTCGCTCACCTTCTGTCCCGTTGAAGTGTAGGTGTCCTGCTGCTGGTTGGTTGCTATGACGACGCTCTGCTGCTTCCTCCGGTTGGAGCAGGTGTTGCACACCCACACAGACCTCTGCAAGAACACATCTGTTCAGTCGGCACATCTTTAACAAATTCGTTATTAACTGCACAAAAGTTAATCGAATGCAGCATTGCAGTGAATACAGCGAGAAATGAATACCGATAGTAATTAAAGGGTTTGAAATTAATTTTTTTTCCTTGTTGGGTCCCTTGGGCTGGGGCCCCCCTAATTTTTTTTTTTTTTTTTTTTTTGTTAAAGAAAAACAAATTTTAAGGTTTTCGCAAAGAAATATTGTTATAAATGATAAGCAAAGAAATATTGTTATAAATGATAAGCAAAGAAATATTGTTATAAATGATAAGCAAAGAAATATTGTTATAAATGATAAGTTAAATTTAGATGCGCAATATGTTATTGGGGAAGGAATTTCTAATTTTGTCCGTACCACACACAGGTAACGTTTTTCGTTCGCAACATGATTTTCCGTATGTTATGTGGGCATCGCATTTTAGAAGCTCACGTTTCTGATTATTGCATATAACTTATTCTGGCTATGACTCACAAATGGACAAAACTGATCCCTAGGACAAACTTTTTTTTTAGCTTTGATTCATCGTGAAAATGCGTGCTTTTGCTTGGTTATTGTATATTACATTTCAAGAAAGTCTCTTTCAGGTAATCTTCGAAGAAAAGTATTACATAACATATTATGAAAAACTAATGATTGAGCATTCAAGTTTTATTTTATGCAGTTTACGTTCTTAATTTTTAAGTAAACCGAAAATAGATGATTCTGACAATATTAACAGTAACTGTGGAAGTTCTCACCACAGCGACTGCGAATATTTGCTAAACGAATCCGGAAGCTCTTCGGATTTTTACATGTTCAAGTGACGAAGACGACACCTTAGGTCTCTCGCCTAATACTAAGGTGATGATTTGAGACTCCGTCAAGTTTACAATGCATCAGCCTTACTATATGTCACATGTTTAGAGAAATCTGGACTAGAGCTCGCGGTTCGGATAAAACAGTGCCGGGAACGAGCTCGTGACCATAACCTCTTGGCTACTACGACCTCACAGAAAGATTAGAAATATCATCTTATTCTCAACGATTATAATCTGAATAATAAATCAATTTTTAAGAAGCCTCAGGATTCTTAACATATCATCTATGTATGCGAGAAAATAACATTTTTTAAACCAAGTTAACTGACCAATGAAACAAAAAGCCAAAATTTGAAATTTTTACCATATAATACCTCGTATTCATATATATTTTTTACATGATTTCTCATTTTATTAAATATTTTTTTTAAAAAAATCCCCTTAAAAAGTTATAAAGTAATATGAATTAGACGTTTTATCAAAATTATGAAAATCAATATTTCACTGCGCACATTGTTCTGAAATAACTTATTCATCAAAATTTACAGAAGTACAATTATCTAGCAGAAAAATGTTCAGTTTTCAAATTATGTATACTTTCTTAAAAAAATTTAGTGAAAAAAATCTTTTTAATATAATTATTTAGAAAATTATGAATTTCTTAGTAAATATCAGATTAAAATTCACGCAAAATTTCCCCCTTCATAATTTTTTTTAAAAAATGATGTGCGAGTCATTTTAAAAACTTATTTTGAACAAGTGAAGGAAATTTTATACAAATATGATTAATACTTTTAGAGAAATCCTGCCCGAAAGCTAAAAAAAAAAAGGGGGAGGGTGATAAAAAAGAAAATTAGAGTTTAAAAATAGCAACAACAAAAACGAAGCTAAGTCTAGTTTAGAGTTTTTTCTCGATAACTCCGAAAATTTTGGTAGAATCATTAAACTTTCGACACCGAAATATTCAAAAAAGGTAAGGCTCAAACATACCCTTTTTTTCCCCAAAAAATCAGAAATTTTGAACTATAAGGGTCTTGAGACCCTTTAAAAGTTTTCTCAGACAACATTATCTGTACTTGGAAGCGGAGACTTAAAATCATAGCAGAACATTATATAACAAGTATTGGCCAACCTTTTTTTGGAAAGCGCCAAAGCGTAAAAATTTATGGCTCTGCGTGTCAGGTAGTAAACTCGAAGATATTTACATTGGCAATACTACGCATGGCCACGGTGGTGTAGTGGTTAGCGTGGCAGACTGCGAGCATTACCGACCCATGGGCGATTCCCGGTTGTTTCGGTTTGGCAGATTATCATTGGTCAATTCAGCCCTTCCTCCCTCCAGTTCTATAAATTAGTACCAGGTTCGCTCGGGATGTTAAGTGGTGGGCTAGCCACTCAGCTTGTACGCTAGTAATCAGCACCCTAATCTCAAAGGCATTATCCGATGAGCCTCCTAAACTAGGGCAGACGTTAACTTAATTTCACAACAAAAAAAGGTTAAAGCGAAGTGATATTTTACCTAAAATTTATATACATTTATACTGACACTTTTAAAAAGGGAGTAAAATATTTCCGTTTATTAATAAACATATTATAAGAAATTAATATTAATTGATTAAGGGAAATTAATACTAATGAAATTTAACTATAAATTAATACTGTTTACGAGTTAATTTTTGTACTAATTCGTGAGTGTGAAATAGTTTTTCTGAGATCATGTTTCATCCTATTGGAGTTCGAAATTAGTACTTCCTATATGTAAAATTTTTCTCAAATACTTATCTGTTAAAATGACCTGCATTGCGAATTTACATTCTTCATTTTCGAGATATCCTTTCACATTAGCAAGTACTCCCAAATATAGATATAAATCTGGTTTATATGATTTTAAGTGTCCTGGACATGCGGGAAAAATAAAAAATACAGAATTTAAGACTCCTTGTTTTTGTGATATATATGTTTTAAAACCATTAGTAGAGCTTAGATTTTTTTGTGTATCTCATTATGATATTTTAATTATTCTATAGAACTATAAAAGTAATTTTTTTAGTTTTAGTTTAGTTTTCTTTTTCCTTAGTTGAAAAGGGGCAGGAATATAGAAATTAAATTTAGAAATTATTATACACCTCATGTATTAAATAATATACAAAAAAATAGTGAACTAACTTTTTAAATGATATTACTCTATATTTTCTTTGAAAAAATTATGAGGCTGTAGTTGCCTAGCGACCACAGTCACGGATTTGCGGCCGGCGATTCGTTGAATTCTGGGCTCGAGTTTGATGCCACTGAAGACCCATTATGTAGTGGGGCTGATGCACGTGAAATCTATCGAGGTCATAAGTCCTCCCGTAGGCATAGTGTGGAAGTTTTGAGAGGGAAGTGCCAATTCAGGTGTCGTCTTCATCACTTAACCTAATACAAGGTTCAAAATTAGGAGTTCTATACCCAATAATCCTAGTGTTGCTTCTCAGTAGGACGTTAAGAAACAACCAAATCGAATTGAAAAAGCTATAGAACTTCATAATTCTGAAAGTTTAATTTATTTATTTATTATTATTTTCCTTCTGTTCATTTTTAATAAAATTATTTCTTAAAATTTAAGTAATGCTTAGAGAAAAAAAAATTTCATTCACTTTAAGGCTAGGTATCATGAATAGAAGCATAAAAATGTCGAGTCCATATGGTGCAATAAGTTTTTTTAATGGTACTTAAATGCAAATATATCTCAAAAATCATGTCCATGTTAAAATAAGAGGGGGAAATACTTTTTGATTAAAAAGTTCCTTTAATAGTTCTGTAGAATTATTAAAATATTATTATAATTATATATACAAAATGTCTGAGTTTTACTAATAACTTCAAAAAATATTTGTCAAAAAAACGAGAAGTCTTATATATGGTATTTTATTATTTCTCTCATATCCTGGAATTTTTAATTGGCCGTGTTTATCTTCTAATAGATAATTATAGAATAGAGTTAGATCCGTTTTGCTTTTTATTATATTATCATTTTACAGATAATTTCCCCCCCCCCTCCAACTGAAAGTCTGACGGAAGTTCCTCAGTTGTACAGACAAATTGATTTTGAAATTTGATAAAATTCAATTATTTATTAACGCCACACTGAGAAGCAACACGAGGAATATCAGAGATTGACCTCTTAATTTTGAGCCTCAGTCAGGTGAAGAGGAGGAACCCTGATCTAAGCATCTCCCTCTCCAAACCTCCACACCACACCAAGGAGAGGACTTGGATCCTCGACCAGATTTAACACGCATCAGCACCACTATCTGATGGATTTTCAATGCCATCAGTTTTCGAACGCACAAATTGATGAAAATTTTGATCACTAACAAATATTATATCGATTCTCACGTTAGTTTTTATTTAGCAGCCATTTAGTGCCAAAACATAATTTAATCACCACTGCGTCGAGTTGAGAACGTTGATGAGACTCAGATTCTCCATTATATACTTGAAGTCAAATAAATACTTGGAATTTAATGCATTAAATATTTGTAACTTGAAAAATTTGCAACTAAAATTTTGAGATTTATATCTTCTTACGTAAATCAATACATTTCTAACAAGACAGAACTAGGGTTAAAGACCAAAACATTTTTTCATGCTCTTTGTATAAGAATATTTTTGCAAAAAAAATGTATGTAAAAAGGTACCGGTTCAAAAGAATTGCATAAAGTAAGGCCAGAATAAAAATGCGTTGAATTAGATTGAGTTCATCCTCTGAATTATGTTTTTCCATTTATTTTTATGTTCAGCGTATGAAATTGATACTAGCACCTCTTGTATTTTTATTGCTTGCCTTCAGGAACTAGGTTATGAACTCCAATATTGTTCATCATTTTCTAGGTTATGCAGAAGTAACAAAAATGTGTTATTTAATGTTTAACACTATAGCCAAGGGGTTTCAAAAAAGCTGCATCCTTCAACCCGATCAATATTAGACGTGTCTAGGAGAAGAAAAAGAGACATCTCCAAATTTCTTTTCTAAAAGGATTTATATATCTGGCTTTTTAATGCAAAAGTTATCCGTTAGGGGATTGCAAATCATAATATGTCCGATAAAAATGCTTTTGTAGTAATGCTCATAAATCGTTCCATTCCGGTCGTCGCCTTTTTAAGGCTGTCTTCGCGTAATATTAAAGAATAGAACACTAAATCGGAACACTTTTTCGGATAGAAAAATTTTCCTACATTAATATTACATGATAAGAGATGCAGCAAATATTCATATGCGACTCATTTATGTCTAATTTTATTGCTTCAGAAGTTTTATGTTTTCCATTATTCGTCACTGTTACTTGTGAGGGTGGATCAAAAAACATTTGATTTTGACGATAGATGGAGTTGTAAGACAAGTTGGTGTTATCATCGTATCCTGCCTTATGTTAAATGGTACCACAAATAATTTTACCCAGATTCTTTGATTAGTTTTGATTTAACAGTCATTTAAATCCAAATCAAATTTTGATTGCTGGTGCGTCGTCACTGTTGATGAAACCTGGTTTCTTCTTTATAATACCGGAAGCGAAGCTATTGGTAGTTTTGGAATATTCTTCTCCAAATAAAGACGATCTCATCAGTCGGAAAAGTTTTGGTGGCGATTTTTTGGAAAGCGAAGGGCGTCACAATTCTTAATGTAGTTCTACATGTAATTTTTAACAGTGCGTAAATTATAAGAAAATAAATTTGGGAAACTTAGGAAGCAGGACAGTTCACCATTTGAATAAGTAACGTTTATTTTTGAACAATATTTTTTTATCACAAATAATGTGATGTAATCTAAATATCTCATTGTACAAACTCTTTTTGACAAGGGCTACACACTAGCATTCAGTATGGAATTATGCTGGCTTCACTCGAAACGAGTTATAGTTAAAAGTGCACATATATATCTAATCTTAATATATTTGTGAGATGTCCTATCCAGTCACAATCGTAATCACTTTAAGTTCCGTGCTTTACTAAATTAGCATGAAATTTAGCACAGTGTTCTTTTTAATTTATTGCGTTTTTGACTGCATCAAGAACACTTACTTGTTCATCATGTCATGTTGAAGGATATTTTAACAGATTTCTAAGAGGCTGTTAAAGTGGCCGGGTAGCCAAGTAGTCAAGGTCTCGAGCTCGTGACCAGCGTTGTTTTCGTCGAATCGTGGATCGAGCCGTAATGTCAGTTAAGCCCCGTCATGCACCCGATCTGATGTGCATTAAATATGTCGAAAATCAATCTCGCTGAAAATTCTCCCGTTAACTTGATATGAAATTTTGTAGAGAATGGGCCAGCTAAGGTGTTTTTATCACTTGACCGGGAATCAAAATATCGAGGACTATTGTGATTAACCATCAAGCGGTTTCTATTAATTGACTGATATTAATGACATACTAAGACACGAAAAAATGTGTTGACTATTGATTATAGGCTTCATAATTTTAAGCCACGGTCAAGCGACGAGGACGACACCTGAACACTGGTACTGCACTCTCGAAACATCTGCACTATCCCAATGTGAGAACTTAGATCCTCGACAGATAAACGTGCATCCGCCTTGCTACACGATGGAATTTTAGTGGCATCAGGACTCGAACATATCACTGGACTAAAATAATGTTTAGCCATAAGCTCGTGATCATGACGACTCAGCCTCCTCGACAGCGCGTATTGCTTCTATAACATTAATAAGCGATTTATCAGTCGAGGTCGTTAAAAATTGTTTCAAAGAGCCTTAAATAAGCAATTTTTCTCCCAAACTACTATGTTGGTCAATGGTGGACGTTCAAGTGCAAAAAAAAATGGCTATATTTAAAACAATTATCTTAAAAAGGGGTTTTAACTTTTTTTGTGCCTTCCTTCTTTAAATTCCTCTTCAAAAAGAAAAATCCTTCTTTAAATTCCTCCTCAAAAATAAATTTTTCATTTTACAAGTAAATGTATCATACACACTTATGATACATTTACTTGTAAAATGACAGACAAATGATTATTTAGAAAACCAATTTTAATAAAAATATATTTCATTAAAATTTATGTTTCTTTTACTATCACATTTTATTAAATGGAGATAAACTATTTAATATATAAAATCGTAATAATACATAAATATATTCAATGACTAAAAATATGAAGTAATTCTTAATGAGAAATACGCCACAGCAGAGATAAAAATAATAACACCATGAATTATAGCATGTATTTATAAAAATGCATGCTATAATACAAATAATTATAAGATTTGTTTTTCGTTGTAACTAAATATAAAAATAGAAATAAATAAAAAATTCCAAGCCTCATGTACCCCGAGCAGATTCACATACCCATATATATGAACGTATGGCTTAAAAATTTATTGTTTTGCATAATTTTACAGAAACTCTAACTTTAACGTGAAAGTTTTAGAAAAAGATCTGTCTTTATATCCTCATTAGGAGATATTGAAGATTTATATTACACTTTATCATGGCAAGCAGCTCTAGAATGACTTTATTGCAGCCAATTTTTAGTCGTAGAAGGACTTTTTAGTTTGAAAGAATTCTTTTTAAAAGTTGTTGAAAATCCATCTTACACATTCTATTTACAACTTCCAGAAAAATGTTCATTTAAAAAGCCAATAAGGTTTTACTACTCCTGTTTCATAAAGATTTCAAATTCTTTGACGTAAACCATTTTTTTTTCAGTATGTCTTTTTCGAACGATCCATCAAATGGCAAATTTGTAGGTTGTCTGAAAGTTTTTAATTTTATGGATCTTGGAAGTAACCTCATCGATTTATATGAAATATTTTTAAGAAGAATTTTGTTCCCAATTTAATACAATATTCAAATTTATGAATCGATTTTTGATTCCTCAATGCGAAAGTTATGTCTAGCAATATTTATCGTACGATGGAGCATTTATATTGAAAAAAAAATGGCAGGGATCTTAGTACTAATTAATTTTATGCTACTAATAAAAAACAAAAATTCATATGATGGTAACAGAGTTATATAAAGTGAACAAGAGTACTTGAGTACGTTAAAAAATAGCAATTCAATCATTGCAGTTATGAGTATTTTTGTACATATGTTCATGATTTATCGAGCCCTGATATCTATAATCTCTTGCTCAACTATTAGGCTACAGTTAAACTAAATATCTCCAATAATAGATTATGAGTTACTGATATACTTCACTAAAGAATATAAAAGAGCGATGAAAAAAAATTTCACCGTCACCATTATTTTTGTTTTCATCGATGATATTATTTAGTTGATTTAATCATTAGTGATGTCATTTATCATTGGAACGGTACTATCATTTTTGTGCTTTATCGACAAGAAATAATGTTATTGAAAAAAGAGTTGATATATTTATATTTCCGGTGCCTGCAACACAAATTATACTCGATGCAGTATTAGTAGCTCTGTGATAAGTTTCAAGTGGAAAAAATTCTTTTTGAACCTACACTTCTATGTGGCAAAAAAATGGGGGGGGAAGCTAAAAATTAAAGAAATATTTTTTTTCTTCAATCAATAAGAAATTTAATAAAGTTGTACTGAAAATAATAGTTTATTATCGTCAAAAAAAGTGAACATTTTTCACTCCAATTGAAATTTTTGACGGAAAGCTGCTGTCTGCGTTCATAAGTTATGTAGATAGTTAGACAGTTGGAGCGCACACAACACTCCAGTTTTTATTTAAAAAATTTCAGATGGATTGATAAAAATCTTCCCTTATTTATTTATGATGATGATAAACTGTCGTGTTTTCAATACAAATGCATTTAATTGCTTACTCTGGTCCCAGAAAAAGTTTGTTTTTTTTTAAAAAAAAAATTCTGCTCCTATTTCGTTTTCTGTTAAAAATTCTGTTTTTTTTCCCAATTGTTCGCATAGAAGTATTGCGGTTGTTGTAATAATAAAAAAATTTGTTTCCACTTTTTTAGTCTTCATTTTCTAAACATTTTTAACATTTTTTTTCAATTTTATATTTGAACAATGTGTTGTAATCTAAATTGTGCTTGTGTGAAATATTTCGAGGCTCTAGCTTATCAAGAAATAGGTGAAAAATTGATGAAGATATTTGTGCTCAAACAGATAAGATATCTCATGTCAATGAGTTGGTAAAAAGAAAAGACTCGTTTCTAATTATATTTGTTCAATATCCACCAAATCTAATGATCTTTGTGAATGTAATCTAGCTGTGTATTCGGTAAAGTTCGCTAAATGTGCTCATGTATCACATGAATTTTAATATTCCAAAATAAAGGTGAGGGAGAGTAAAAGATATATTAATCATCTGTTAATCAAATAAAAATACGATAGTAACATTAAAAATAGTTGAAATTAATCCAATCAAATATCGATCTAAAAATTATACCTTGAGGAGTTGTATCTACATAAAAAATCAAATACATTGGGTAAAATCCTGTTTTAGCCCATTCCTTGATGACCGAAAACGAAATTGCGTCAAATCACACCAAAAAGTAGGATTGCATTTAAGTTCGTACTAATAGGCGTGTGAATACGGTGCATCTAGCTCACATTTGGGCGCCATCTTTATATTTGGTACTAAAGTGTAGGCTAAAACAGGATCTAACTATACATTGAATAGAATAAATGTATTGGTTAATATAAATTGTATTTTAATCTTGCAGAGAAAAATACGTTTTTTGGACATTTAACACGAAATATCATGAAAAAAATAAGTGATATCATCACCCAGCAATTTAACTTTATTACTGAGTAATTTTCAACATAATCCGGCCTATTATCATATTTGCCTACTTTTCATTTCGCAGTTGAGTTCATCGATCGAAGCAGGCACAGAATCAGCGGCTGGATTACACCCATTTTGACTGTTGCATTTTTTATTCCTCTTACCGAAAATCGTTGTTTAGAGAGGCTCGTAATTACGAAGATAGGCATTCCTGGTTGTCTTATCAGTGTGCCATAAATAAGGCGTAAAAATATGGAATCGAAAATTGTTCAAAGACTTGCAAGCTTTGAGACGAATATGTAGGTAGAAATTCAATATTCAAAGTGCGGACGCGGTAGCTGAGAGGTCATGGTCACCCCGGCGAGTGTTGCTTTCGTCAGTCATGAGTTCGAGTCTTGAAGTCACTGAAAACTTCGTTTTTGTTTTTAATAAAGTGTCTGGAGTGTTGGTCATCCCAATATACTGGTTTAATTGATCTGAAATCATGTTGGATGAACCTAGTTTCCTTGAAAGTATCTAACAGAACCCCCCCCCCCGTGTATACGGGCTGACACATAATCTGCAAGTTCTAATTTTGGAGTGATGTGGAAGTTTAAGGAGGGAGGGTAAGTTAAGGTACCGTCCTCATCATTTGACTAAGGTTCAAAATGACGAAGTTCGTCACCAATAGCCATCGTGTTGCTTCTAAATGGAACGTAAATAAGTTATTAATAAATCAGTATTCAATGTGATAATTTCTTGTTGATAGTAATGCATTGTTTTCAAATATAGCTATATATTTTTTGTATGGATGACTCACATTAAGCATACAACTGATACACGGAAACCCTTATAAAAGAATAGAAGTTATCAGATATGTAACAGAGAAATCGCATTCTCCTTAGACATAACTACACTCTTATTTCACAATTTTTTCAATGCAAAATGAAGAGCCAATACAATTCACTTAAAAGGTTTCGATAACCAAAGGGGCTTTGTTATCAAAGGATCATGTGTTCAAAACTCGATAATGTTGTATAATATGTCCAATGTTGTATAATATGTATAATGTTGTACAATGTCCTATTATATGGTAAGAACTTATGTATAGTCGTAATGCATAGCATTCGATCTTTTCACAGATAATTTTTTGGTTTTCATTCAGTTTATTACTAATTAATCTCTAAATCTTCTTTCAATTCGCATTTGGTTTATCTTTAGATTTCGGGACACTAAAAAATTTTTTGGAATGAGCAGCGGATACATTTACAAGAGAAATAACAAAATACGAAGTAAATATCGATTACGTTGGCTTAGAAGATATCCATACTAATAACTTTTAAAAATGACTAGAAAAAGATTACGGAAAATTTTACTTACGGCACAAACACTATACGTACACTAACTGGTAAGCACAATGTTATGTTCCTCCAAAGATAACTCTAGATATTTCTACTTCTGCCTATAGTCATTTAGTTTCGTCGCCAGTGTCATTACTACCTATTCAGCATTACTGCCTGGCATATTCTCATCTTGACTGCAAAATTATCTTTTCAGACATAATAATCGTTTCGGCAAGGAAAACAGTAAATCCAAACTTCCCTCGTATTATTATACACTAATATATTATTTTCTCTGCAATTTCTCTTCGAAGCAGTGCTTTCAATGATGGTTAATATCGAAGCAAAAACAAAAGGCAGCCTAGCAAATTAAGAATAAATGCAAACGGCTTTATCATTTATTCGTCAAAATATTACTGAAATCTGCAAGAATTTGAAACTCATGTATCGCATTTAATTCGAGAATATTTTTAATGAGAATAAATTTATTTGCATCAATTATTGTTAATTTTTTTTATCTCTTATAAAATTAACTCTACGAAACAGGGATGGTCAATCCTGTATTCACAATGTGTCCTCCACACTACACAATTCTGGTTCTCCCTCCCCCTTTCTTCAAAGATGGATATTTTTTCGCGAGCACTGTCCTTTTCTCATAGCGCCTTGATTTTAAAAGGTTGGCAAACCCTCACTTTAAAGGTCAGGTTTTATTGTAAGCGTTCCACCCAAGAAAAAAATATCAGAATTTAGAGTTCCCCGTCTTTAAAGAGATTGACACTCAAAGTTTCAAAGGGCAGTTCTTTACAAATAATACAGGGATAACTCTTTAAATGAAAACAGTTTCTTTCCTATGAATGAACACTAAGAAATATTTTTGAATACATACAATGGGGACCACGTAAATCAATCTTCTAGATGCACGAGTCTTTAAGGATGATAACTCGATGAAAAAGAAATTTTAAAAAAATGAGTAAAAACATTCACACAGAAGAAATAAAAATATTACCTAGAATTTCTATCATAGGATAGTTACAATTCAAACATGTAATTAAAAGTAAAACAAACTGCTTAATGTAACTGAGAAGCTTTCGACAAGAAAAAGGGAAATTATTTTATGCCAAAATTTAAATAATCCTCCCTTTTAGAATTATATACAGTTGAGAAGTTCTATGTATTTTATTGAAGTTCTTATATTGAAACACCTGTATGCTTATTCATTGGTTTATATAAAGAAAATGATACTTATAAACATAAATAATTATATCTGAGCGATTCATAATCAATGGTTGTATTTAAATCTGTAAATCAAATCACCTTTAGGTACATCTTGTACAAAATCTATAATACAACATTAATTATTTCAAAAAGTAATAAACATAATATTAATTTAGAAAATAAAATTTAATAAAAAAAATTTAATTTTATGATTCAAACTTGCCATAATTTTTTTATAAATATTGTGCAACACTTAAAATTCGTTCTGTTTATTAGGAAAAAAATATGCTCACCGTTTAAGAAGTAGCCCATTTCATTACGTGGAAAATGTCAATATACTATGGATAAAGTAGATTTTTAAGAAAGTTGTGACATTGGGCTATTCGTGGTTTCTCTTCACTAACCTTGGGGACTTTTAATTGAGATTGATTGCTTTTGCTAAACAACCTTTGTCCAACCAAAAATGAAACGTGAATATGCAGATGAAGCAGGTAAAAATGAAGTGAAACGGGAGAGTTAGGAAATATATAAACTCCGACTGAAAGTCGCGAGAGAGAAGCTGAGGGAGAAGATATAGAGAGGCTGAAGGAGAAGTGGAAAGAATCTGAAGGAGAAGTGTAAAGAGAGGTTGAAGGAGGAGTTGAAAAGAGAGGTTGAAATAGACGTTAGAATTAAAGGCGTAGTATTTACAGAGATTTAGTGTTCCAGATTGCTACGTTAGTTGCGGAGTCTGAGTTGCAGTAGAGGAAGGATTAGTGGTAAGAGTCTGTTAGATTACTATTGGTGGGTTGAATTTGGTTAATAGAAATCTTCCCCAGGAGAGCACATATAGTTGTTGTTATTGTAAATAGAAGTTAATAAATCCTGTAAATATTGTTCTAGTGTCTCTTTGATTGGTTATTGTGTCTTAGTGTTTAATAATTGAATCTAGTTATGGCACAAGAGGCAGCCCGGGTTGGGCAGGCGTCACAAAATGTATACTAAAATTCTAAGAAAACATATTTTCAGACAAACGGAACTGCAGATATTTTTCTCGATGGCATAAAACGATTATTTACAATCGTGTAATTTCTTTTTCAAACGTTCCATATAACAAATTCTGTTCAATAATACACTCATGTACAAAAAAAAATTAGCGCACAAAGAAGGAGTCATCAAAATGAAACGAAATTTTACATACGTAATGACTACTTTGATATAAGTAAATGATTAGAAAATCAAAGAAAAAGGATCATTTATTTCAGAGAAAAAGGCAAAAGAACGGAGGATTTAATACCCTGTTGAACCCCCTGTAGCGAGAATGCACGATGCGATACGATCGGCTTTGAGGCATACAAGTTCTGTATAATGTCTTGAGACATTTCGTTCCATATTTGCTGTAACCTTGCCTCTAGTTCGTTCCAACTCGTGGGATGCCCAACTCGTCGTCCCAAAAGATCCCAGATATGCTCGATTACAGACAAATCTGGGGATCGGGCAGGCCAAGGAAGGGTAGAAACAGTGAGGAGACAGTCTTGTGACACCCTTGCCGTATGAGGTCGAGCATTGTCTTGTTGAAAAATGGCTCCTAGAAGACGTTGCATGAGTGGCTGCAGGATGTCATGGACATACCGCTGGGCTGTCATGGTGCCACGGATCAATACTAGGGATGACCGGGTATTGTAGGCAATGGCACCCCATACCATCACACCAGCTGTGGGAGCGGTGTGTCGCTGTAAAGCAAGGCAGGATTGAGGCGTTCACCACGGGGTCTCCACACACGAACACGATTGTCATCACTTCTGAGATTGAATCTGGATTCGTCGCTAAAGACGATCTGATTCCATTCCGCTGCAGTCCAGTTTCTTCGCGCGTGGCACCACTCCAATCAGAAGCATCAATGGGTGGGCGTCAAGGGCAGCACACGTAATGGGTGCCGCGATCCCAAATGTCCTTCAGCCAGGCGTCTTCGTATGGTTCAAGAAGACACAGGGGCCCTAGTGAAGGGGCTACCTGTGCCTGGATGGCGGCCGATGATGCAGTCGGCTGTATGCGAGCATTTCTTACGATGTGGCGGTCTTCTCGACGACTGGTCTGTCGAAGGTGTCCTGAGTCTGGTCTTCGTGTAAATGACATATCTCGTATCCACTGGTCCCAACACCTCCTCACAACACAATCAGAGCGGCCTAATTGACGAGCTACTCGCCTAGCTGACCACACAGCTTCCATCATGCCGATGATTCTCTCCCTCTCAAACTGCGACAGCTGCTCATATTGTCTTCGAAAACGGCATAATGGCATGTCTACCTCAGCTATTCCTTTGTAAACGATTCAGCACACTCAAACAAGCTTTGTTTATCTGTTTTATACGCCACGGAAAACGACGTTAAACGCCCTCTACCGGCTATACATAATGCGCAGTCAGGCCTCATTTCTAATCATTTGCATATCTCCCCGACATGTACCTTCATGCCAAGTTTCGTTACGATCCCGCAATTATTTCTTGATGCGCTAATTTTTTTTGTCTATGAGTGTACATCACCGATATTAGAGAAGCACCTCTATTTTTTAACAACAAAATAAAAAAAAATGCAACATTTGAAGAATTTTAGTGTCTCATTTACCTCAAAAGCAAATTCATGAAAGATTCAACACAAATTAAAAGTTAAATGTAGGGGGGAGAGGGAGGAGGTATTAATAGCTCTTTTGGTGCAATTTAAATTTTTTTTACATGAATGCTTTTGACGGCCGTTATTCTTTATTATTAAAATCCTGGATAAACATATTTTTTATCCAGGTGAGTTTGTACTCATTCCAGGCAATTTCAGTGATGAAACCATTGAGTTTACTAATATTTTAGTTAACGAGTTCATAATTCTCCCCAGTCCATGATGAAATATTCGCGAAATCAAATCGTAACTCTCCACGTACCATAATCATTGCCTTCGATTAAATCGTGCATTGAAACTTAGTGTGGACTTATACGAATGGGAAGCGATTTAACTGAACTGAATGAATCATTTAATTTGGACTAAGTTTGCGGAATTCAAATGCAGCGCGAGATTTAGCGTCGTTTACGAGAGAGAGTACAATTTCCTATTATCTTTAGCCAACCGTCAGTCAAACTGCGCTTTCGGTAATCGTAACAATTACAAATCGATATAGATTTAATGCGATGCTCCAAGGATTATTATGAGGGTTCGCTTATGTAATTAAATTAACGTTGCATTAGAGCTGCACAGTTTAATATCGGTGACATAACTCGTAATTCTGAGTCTCACGTAGATGAGGAGAAGGACAACCGAAGTTGTATTTCATTCACGAAACTTCTACATCATTCTTCATCATTTTAAACTTCTACATCATTCTAATAATTCTGCATCTCTAATTTCTCTAAGTTTAAAGAGAGTAGGTTTTATTGTATTTCAGAGTATAATACTTTTGGAATCTGTTTTGCTATTCATAAACCTCCGATTACTAAATTGTAACTTTGTAATCAAATTATTATGTATAATGTATTAATTTTCAGAATTTATATTTAGAAAGGGGAAAATAACAGTATATTATCTTTTATTAACATAAGACATTTTATCACTCACCTAAATTTAAGTCTCAAATTTTTTAGTTTTGTTTCAACAAAAAGGCGTCCATTCAGTAAATAATACATACGTAAGTGTTCATACAATTGTCGTTTTTGAAAAGGTAAGTGTTTTATAACGAAAAGCGAATAAGTTTCATAAATATAAGTGAATTACATAAGTAAGTCTTATAAGTGTCAGTAAACGAGTTTTATAAACATAAGTAAGCTTAATAAGCGCTATATATGGATATAAATAATCATAGTAAGTGAGTTTTATAAGTATAAATAAGTCTAATAAACGGGTTCTACAAAGTGTTTCGCAACTTATGGGCAAATAAAAGGATATAAAAAACCAACGTTTTTAAATGGTGGCAAAGTTTAATAAAAAAAAATATTGAAATATTAGTTAAAACTTTGTAAAAAATCTCATATCACTCTCGTCTTTAAGATACTCTCTCTGCATAATTCAGAATATCTTCCATTGATGGTGCCAGGTTACTACACAAATTACGTTATTTTAAAAAAATTATTGAAATATTAGTTAAAACTTGTCGCAAGTGTCTAAATATTGCATTGTTAGGCGAGTAAGAAAGATTTCCAAAGTTTCAGAGCTCTAGCTTAATAGGAAGTTGGTTAAATTAACGATTGAAAATTTGATGACACACACACTCACACACACACGAAGTGAAATACAGAAAAAAGTTTTAAAATTAACGGGTGGTAAGAAACACTCAAACAAGCAATTCTCACAAAACAATACACAAGCGGAGAACAAGCGGGGTACCGCAAGACGGCACTGCAACGGAAAGCATAAAGCGCAAGTTTTCTTACACTTCGTCATTTCTACCGTAGACTTCAAGATGCATAGCCTTTTCCCGATTACTGTTCGTCACAATGCCTCCTGAAAACTTCAAGAGGCATGGCCTTTTCCTGAATATTGTATGCCACCATGCCTAATGAAATTCGCGATAATGATGAAGATGTGTAAGAAAACTCGCGCTTTATGCTTTCCGTTACAGCACCGTCTAGCGGTTCACCGCTTGCTCTTCGCTTTTGCAATGGATGGTAAGTATTGCTTCTTCAGATGTTTTCTATCACCCCTTAAATTTTTGCCCATAAATTCCGAAATACCCTGTGTAAGTATAAATAAGTTCAATAAAGGAGTTTTATAAGCACGTCTACAAAAAGTAAGTTTTATAAGTATAAGTAAGTGCGGTTAATGAGTTTTATTCATGTAAATAAGTGTAAAAGACGAGTTTTATTAATGAAGGTTTAATAAGTAAATTTTATAATTAAGTGTAAGTACAAATAAGTTTCACAAGTGTAAGTATAAGTAAGTTTTATAAGACTAAGTTTTATGAGTATAATAATTAAGTAAGCATATTAAGCAATAATGTAAGTTTTGTAAATACTCATACATATTTTTTTAAAAAGCTCGAAGACACAAAGCGGAGTTTTACTTTTCTTCTTGCTTTCTCTTGGAATAATTAATTTTTTTTATAAACGTCCCCTTAGACCAACACCAGGGCTATTAGCGACGGACCTCGCAATTTAAGGTTGCGGTTAAATAACGAAGGTGACACATAAGCTGATTCCTCTTATAATTTCCCCATCATACCAAGGAAGAACTTTAGAATTTAGTTTCATTTGAAGTGCTGCTGTTTCTATTATTACGCTCAATGATTCTGTAGAGGAATCAGGATTTGAACACGCGATCTGATTTTAACATCGCTGCTCACGAGCTCTTTAATCATAATCGTTCGACTACCACGGCATGATACACATCAGAGTGAGCATTACAAAAATCGTGTAAATTAGATTTAAATGCGCTCCTCACTTGTTCAACAAACCTTCTACATGTTCTTACATGTTCATAGTGATCCTCAACAAGGTATTGAAAATATTACGATCATATCATAAAATAAATGGCTTTGAATATTGAATTTCTAGATGGTTTTGACAATAAAAAAGATTGCAAATTTGAAGCTTGTAACATCTTTTAACTCCAACTTCTTAATGTTCTGACGCAGAAAAAAATCATAATACATTAAATAGTTTAAACAATATAAATTGGAAATGTACACCTTTTTTATCCGTGTTTAACTGATTTTTAATTAGTCATAAATTTAATGTGCAGGTTTTTTTTCTAATGTGTTTGTTTCAAAAAACGTTATGTTGAGAAATTCAATATGCATAATTATTTAAAGAAAATTAACAATAATTTAAAAATCAAATACACATCAAAATTGTCAAATTAAACAGGGTATTTACAAAAGAATATCCTAAATTTCAAGAGCTACAATCACAAAACTAAAAAGGCTATGGTCTTCTTAGCAAATTAAATTAAAGACATCACTTTAAAGTTTATATAGTTACAAGTATTCTATGTAACAACCGTCAGAAACCAAACGTTATCCAATCAATAATAGAATTCACCCCACGCTTTTTTGAGCGTGTTCAGCGTTATGGTTCATTTAGCTGTAGTTATTCGCGTTTTCGGTTCTTTAATGTTTGCGAGCAGTGGAAGAAAAACACTTTATCTTTCTTAAGTGGCTTCGAAGGAAAACAAATTGCGGTTAAATTACGGTTTCTTGGGGACCACTGATAAAGAGCAAAGTCGTCGCTTGCTCAGTAACCAATATACCGTCTCATACCACAGGACATTATTAGTGTTTTTGGTGATGGTCATATTTATGATTTTTTTTTTAACTTTAAAATACTATATTCCATGTAATTTGTCTAAAAAGGTTATAACTTCTTTATTGTTGAGATGGTAGCTCTTTAAAGTTGGGACATTCTTTTATGGACACCCTTGTATGATAAAATATATGTTTCATATAATATATATAGCTCTTTTCATTTATAGATATGATTTTTTTTCCTTTAATTAAAATCTCATTTTTGATGTCCTTTCACACTCAGTAATGAGTTTTCAATTCTTAAAGAAAATAAAAGTAATATATTTATTCGTTTTTATTTAATATGTGGGAGAGTCAGATTTATTGATTGAAAGTATATTAAGGTCACACAATGACCTTAATGAACTTTCACGATGGCATTTGACGACAGACACCTCCATTTGAGCATCCCACTCTTTAAATTCCCATTCTGCATCAACATGAGGACTTTGACCTCCTACAGATTAAATGTGTATCACCCCTGCTACATGACGAATCTTTGATGGAATTAGGGCTCAAACACGAGGCTCGATTGAAATAACAGCTAGTGACTCGATGCCATAGCCACTCCGCTATTGAGGCCTTTAAAAACGAAAAAGAAGCTAAGATAAGGTGTTGTTTTTTTTCCTTTTCTATATTTTTTTTTTAAAAAAAACGTTATCAGAGGAGTAGTAAATTATATTAGAAATACATGTATTTTGTATGCAAATAACGAATGTTTTTATTGTTACTCAAAATAATATATTTTCATTTTAAACTGATGATTCACAGAGAAAAACTATTTTACAGTGATAAGAAAAACTATTTTAAAGTGACGCTTTTAACAACCATTGTCAGTAAATGTATATTTGTTCTGCAGTAGTTTTGAAGGATGGAGGTTTGAATCTCGAAAATGGTACTCACCCTTCCTTCTCCCGGGACAAAAGTTCCGCACTTCTGGCAGAAGTTCTTACCACAATCTCCACACATCTTATTCGTCTCTACGGCCAGATCCACTACTTGGCAGAGGGGGCAGAGTATTTGTGGAGCCACTTCATCCTTCGCCCTGCAACAAGCAAACAAATAAAAACAAGAATTATTCCTAGGCTCATTTAACTCTCTTCAATGAAATTGACTTCATTCAATGAGAAAGACATAAATCTTCAGATTTTTTTTTTAAAAAAAAGCAATATATATTTGTTTACTAGAAGATACAAAACTAAAAACACGACACATACAGTGATATGAGAACCACAATGACGTGTACACACGCTGCTTCAAATGAGCAAGGTCTTAAAATTTTTCAACTTTCCTAAAAGACCTTTATCTCTTCCTCGTACTGAGAAAATTTTCGATTCAATGCAAGTGTTTTAAATGAATTCTTATAATTACCAATTATCAAATACCCCAACCAAAATTAATCTTACCTTAAACAATCAACTGGCATTTCTAAGATCAAACTAACAAATTTCCAGACCAGAGGCTGATGCATCTAGAAATGAACTCAGATTTCAAGGAATTGATTGCAGACGATAACTATAACCAAGAAGCAATACGAAGCTTAGAATTACCTTTTTTTTACTCTGTGGAATCGATTTTATACTTAAAGCCTAAAGTTCACTCAAAGTTGCAATTTTCCTCAAGACAAATTTGGTTTCATTGATCGACTCTTTCTAGAGAGTAAACAAAATACCTGGACGAGACTTCTTGCGTAATCTCTCCCAGATTTAGAATTTTGTTAAATATAGAAACCCGTTTTCGGATGTGCGGTGATCTTATCTTAAGTGGTCGAGGTAACCACTAAATGGTTCATGGTCGCGGACTCGAAGTAGATGGTTTTCGTCGAGTAGTGGGTTCGAGCTTTGATGGCACTAAAGCCTCACCGTGTTATCAGGGTTGATGCACGTTAAATCTGATGAAGCTCAAAGCCCTCTCTTTGGCGCAGGATGGAAGTTAGGAGAGGGAGGTGCCGCTCGTCAAGGTGACTTCCTCGTCACTTGACCGGGGTTCAAAATTATGAGGTCCGTCGCCAATAGCTCTCGTGTTACTTCTTTTAGGACGTTTATAAAACTAATTAATCAATCTTTCTTTAATACGGTTCAATCGGCAATCAGGGTACATTACATTTCTTAAATAGTTCTCGTGATAAATGTATTATTTTTACTTTTGAAAAGCCGTAACTTTAAATTTAGTGATTTAGAGGGTTTTCTTTAAAGAAAATTTAGTCAGCGAATAAGAGAACTGCGATTATTTTTAAAAACTTCATTGACTGTTGGCCAAGTTTAAACAAAATATGAAAATTCCGTTCGCTTACCGTTGGTAAAAGATAGCTTTAATTCGTATAATCAAATATATCAATTCAATATTTTCTTTGATAACTTTGTAATGCATTTTGTAACATTTATAAAGCGCACATGGGACTCGAATTTCTAAACCTATCAAAATTCACTGAATCTTCATTAAATTCAAAAAAAATGGGGAATGTGCGTTAAAGTGAAGTATCGGGTGCCCCTTGGTTTTCGGTGAAATAATAAGAGAGTTATAAAATGGGTCGTAAAAGTAGAGGTACGTAAAAAAAATGACGTCAGAAATGAACAGTAAACCGAAACCAAACACAGATTCCGACGATGAAATTAACAAAATTAAACTTTATTAAACGGTAATATTAATATTATAGTAATTTTATGGAACAAATTACAATATTTAATTATAAATAATTATAATTATTAATAACTATAATTAGTAATTAATAATAATTATTCATGATTATAACTATGAATAATTATTGGTAGTTATCATTAATTATAATTATTTATAGTTATGTTTCATTATCAAAAAATACAAGCATGATTATTTAGAATTACGCATCATAATAAATTATTATAAATAATTAAAATAACTTTTATTTTTATTTTTTGTAACTATAGGTATAATAATGTGAATTATTTATTGCTATTAACTATCAATCTAAAATTATTATTATGCACTATTATTTTTTAATTTATATTTTATAATAGAATATAAAGAATAAAATAAATGCAACTTACATTATAAAAATATAAATTGGTGATATTTATACAATATATAGTAATGCTATGCAGTAAGATTTATTCAAAAATCATTTATTTTAAAATAGCTCCTCCGAAAGAAAATCAGTTCGTTCATTCATTTCAAACTGAACATTCAACCTTTACCAAAATTAAATATTTCTCCATGCACAACTGTAAAACAGGTATTATGTCTTTTCGCTTCGAATCATGAAAAAACGTAAATCATATTCTTAGATATGCTTAACAGAACAATTAAAGGAACACCCCAAGTTCTATCACAAAGAACAAAGTAGATTTGCAGAAAATTGTTAAAATGCAAAAAGAAAGTTTTTTTTTTAAAAAAAATATAGTCTGTAATTTCTCAAAAATCGCCTGCCGCTTTTAGCGAATAGCAACTAAGAACAGAAAAAACGTGACTTTAGTAAATGCTTCCTGAAAAAGAAAAGTTACCAGAGTTACCAAAAACTAATTCGCCAGATTGAAATCGTTATCGCTCTGAAAAATCTTCAATTCCCGACACTTCACTTAAACCGACTTATGATGAATGTTTATAGCATGAACACGTTTTGTTCGAAAAATATTCCTAACTTTTTTGAGTAATTAAAAATATACACCTTTCTTTTCTATATATATTCGAATCACTCCTAGTGAAATAAAATTTTAAAAGATGTTTACATTCTTCTTCTCATGATTAAACATAAAATAAAAATGTTGTTATTTCAAATCTCTCATTACAATTTGAAGTAAATCATTAATAGTGAAGTAAAAAAATTTGAACTTTCTAGCACTTTTTTTTAGAAAAACACACTCTAATAGTTTTTAATTGCGAAGTTTATAAATAAATATCACATTTATACACATTCACCTATATTCCACATAAATGTTATGGCTTTTAAACAAAATTTTAGTTTTAAAAAACATTTTGAATAGGTAAGTAAATGCTTCTATCTCAATTATTTTTAGTAAACGGTTTCATTTTGAGAAAAAAAGGAATGCGGTCGGAATGAATACAATCGAAAAGTATTAACGCTGAAGATGTATAATAACTCTTAAAAGTGACCTTGCATTTGACAAACTGTAGTTTTAATGATAATTACATTCGAAGGGTATTGTAAAATTTTAATATTTACTAAGAAATAACAGAGGTATCTGGATTAAATTTATTCTGCCTCTTAATTGATCCTTATGTACACAACGTTGTAAGGTACAGCTATTCATGTTGATTCCTTTGGTTTCAAAAAACCGTAAATTGAAATTATATGCAGTACGGAAAAGACAAAGTTTAATCTGATGAATTCTACAATAAAGTTCCTCGAGAGATTAAGGAACACTGAGAGAAATGCACAACTCTAGATAGCTACTTTATCGAAAAGTCTCGTGAATTGTAAATAAAAAATATGCATCTATCTCGATTATTTTTTTTTGTAATAATTAAGCTTTACGCTACCCCAGGAAAATTCTTAAGACTTTACCGTGAGTTTCTTCAATCAGGGCTTTTTTAAACTAAACAAATCAACAAGAATACTTATAATCTACGACATTATGAATGTAAGAATAAATTAATATGCAGAATTAATTTTATCTGAACATCTCGGTTACTTCTTAATAATAATTAAAACTTTACGTTGCGCTTTCATTTTCCTATATTTTCAATGATAAAGACATTTCTTCGTAAATTTAACTTTCTTGGATCTTGTATCTTTTTAATACGAGAGTGATTCAAATAGTAGCTGTTTTTAAAGACAAATTGCGTTGCTAAGACAAGCTTCACTGATGTGTGCTTCTACTTGTCAAACGACGTCAAAACAAATTGATTCTAAATTATTTCTTATTTTCATTTCTACCGCGTCAAGTTATAGTTGTCCTTCTACGTCGAATTATCACAGCCGATGACATCTGAATTAATCATTGTAAATAACAAACCAAGCAATGTTCAGTACAATGGGTGGTTTCCAACAAATCTGCAACAAAGAAGACTGTTTCATCGTCCACAAAAGATACAGCGATTAGAACTCATACTTCCCTTCAGTTATCCTTATAGACATTTTTAAGACTTTGGTATATTCTAACAACTCAACTCACAGATTATGCAAATTTAAATTACTATAAAATGAAGTGTAGTGAATAAGGGAAAGAAAAACCTGTGTGATATAGAAAGATGAATCTGTAAAAGCAACAATAATAGATTGGAGGTTCGAGCATTGATAGAAATAAAAAGCTGGAAGAGATATCGGACACAATAGATTTTGGCACAGATGATATTGATGCAAATTTGATTTTAACTCGAATTCATCTTAAAAACATTCATGTAATAAAAAATCTTCACTTGAGGAAGCGCGAGAGTTTGCTTTAAAGGCTCTTATAAATAAATATCTTGAGTGTTCACTGACTGTTCTACCAAGAGAATAATAAAATTTAAACAAGATTAATCTGTCGAATAATTTGATTCATTACTTTGTGGTTGAACTGTAAGTGACATTTATGCCACAATTAATTGAGAGAAAAGAAAACGAAGCATCACAAAGATACGACGGCGATTTTTTGAGATACGAAGGACCTCATTCTTTGATAAAGAGAGAACAATTAAAGAACAATACTATTATGTATCGAGGTTCTAGTAAGTTATCCAAATGTGCGTTGCAATAATCATTGTAAATTAATTTATTCAAGCTAATAGTATTTCAATCCTCTTGAAAATTGGAGCCCTGAGACACGTTATGTTGTGCCTGCACTTCAAATATTGCTCTTTCAATAACGTCTTCATACACAGTTATTCAAAAGGAATCGTACGATTTCAAAACTCCATATTTTAAAAATTAATCGACACAGAAGTGTAAGTAATGCATGAATACAAAGGGAAAATGTTAAAGTTTTATAATGTGAACAATAGAGGGTTCTTCGTGAAGCTAATTGACGAAAGCTGTTTTAGAAACATTCATGGAGCTGCCTTGCAGTTGGATTGGTCACAATGGACCAGATAACTTGATGTTACACAGCTGGTTACCTAAATCACCTAATATGGTCCCTTGGGATTTCTTCATTTAGAAACTTCTTAAAGATAAAGAAAACCCCTGCATGTTGAGTTTTCTGTTTCAATTGATCCTCCCCCTTCAAAACCACAGCTAACTGCTGTATGCTTGAGATAGGACAAAAATATGAAAACTTTTCATCTTCCATTTGTAATCCCAAACGAAACTTGAGTCTTTCGGATTATTTTAGTATTTAAGGCTGAGAATAACAGGATAGCAATGTAACTATTTCTTCAAATTTCAAATCCCAAGATTTTTTTGGTACTGCTAAATGTCTTAACTTAAAATAAATGGATGATCCAATGCAGATCCTCGATATTCTCGTGAGTCCTATATCGATGCTCCTTTTCATCCTGTATTGATGTTTTCGTGGGTAATTTCAATCGACGTTGTAATTTTTACTTCAATTGAGATTATTCACAAGAGCATTGATACACAAGAAATTCTATACCCAATTTTCCTATTTTCTATTTCTCATAAGTAAATTCCATTCCTAAAATGGTTATTTTTTTTAGTCGTTGTTGTAGTATTTTAAAATGTTAAATGTCTTGCACATTTATTCTTCTTTTCAGAACTTGGAATGTAATAGTGATAACATCACTAAAGCTTTTGAATGTTGATGCAAACGCTACGCGCTTTGTTCCGATATTTTATCCAGTCTCTTTTTTCCTTGATACACCGATAAAATCATAAAAAGCTCAAAATGATTCTGTGACGATAACCCGGAACTTCAATCACATAAATGCACTACATTATAGATCGGCCGTTAATAGCATTTTCAGGTAATTGTGGCATAGCCTCGGATCCTGTCATCTGTGAATACGGAGGGGATGCGTGAACTCATTTTTACAGAGCCAATCAACAGGAAACGATTCTTGTACGGTGAGTATTTTTATATATTAAATGGGACACCTGTTAAGGATATTTATGAGCATTAATGGATTCATTCCATTACTTACAATGCACAAAGTTCCTGAACAGAAGTGCCTCAATTAGTTCAATATACGTAATAAAAATACTGGAAATAAAACATTAAATGCAGCATCAAAAACTTACACGCATTGAATTCTAAATATGTATTCTGACTTTTGTGTATGTGTGTGTGTGATTTTGTATTTTAATTCTGAAGAAGTCTAAAATTAATTAAACATTTTATGTATTATTGATATTTTACTCATACATAATACTGTGAGAGTAAAGCAATGGGACTTCTTTTAAGATTTTTTTTTTTGGGGGGGGGGGGGGAAA
>BMAW01059208.1:0-40130 GCA_019974015.1 Nephila pilipes | reverse complement strand
CGCCCCGAGGAGAAAAGCAATTTTAACAAACCTTCAAAATTTTTCAAACCTTTTATGCTCCGACTTCCCTACTATTTATTTGAGTTATTTAAACAAAAAAAAAGTTTAGTCATCAAGTAATCAGTCAAATGATTGAATCGGAGAGTCAAATATTTAAGCCATATTGTTACGAACTTACGCTGATGCTTCCCTGCAATGTTACTCTCATAAAGGTGGAGAGACATTTTCAGAGATTTCGTCGAATGCCAAGAAGCAAAGATCATTCAAACTTGGTGACGAATTTGGCGACAAAACGATGGTTCTCGAAAGTGCTGGAATATTGTCTATATTTCGATTAGGGTGAAAAATATGGAAGTGTTTTGTTCAAGTATTCGATATAACTTCCTTTAATTACACGGATAATCTCAATTTCTGCCAAAGACGGTGTAAAGTGTCAGTGATAATTGATTGTACAGCAGTTGAAATCCGTTGTTAAGTGAGTATAAATTTGTGGGTAATGGTGGCGCATACACTCTTTTATCTTTCTCAAACCCCAAAGAAGAAAATCTCGTGGGGCAGTATGAAATTATTTAGGTGGCCAGCTGCGTAACATCATGTCATCTGCCCCACAGCAACTGATAGAACTGCGAAGTAGCTCCGTGAAAATTTATAAAACAGCTTCATGAAGAACGCACGAACTGTTCACAATATAAAACTTCTATATTATTCCATTGCATTCATGTATTACTTACTATTTTCTGTGTCGTATATTTTTGAAAATTTGGAATCTTGAAATTGGAGGATTAATTTTGAATAATCCTGTATATTCTTCCGTAAACATAAATCATGATAAATTCGGGAGTTATTAATGATGTCGAAAATTTTTAATTTACACGAGTTCGCGAAATGTACACTTTTCATATAAAAAATTGCTTTGATTAGTGGTAAATAAATGCTAATGTTCAGATGCATTTTTTTTATTATACTCTATATTTATTATTCCCCAGAAAAAAGAATTTTAAAGTACGTTTCATCACTTTATGAACAAAATCCTGAGATATGATCACGAACTTCATTTTGTTCATTTTTATTCGTTTAATGGCTTAGTAAACTTTCCAATTAATAATACATAATTATCAACAGCTTAACAATTTGGTGTGGGACTGTTGAAGATTAGTTCTTTGTTTCAGTCACTTGTTGAAGCGACATAAATTATTGAATATAATAAGGTTAGAAAGTACCTTACAACGAAAATAAAATTTTATGTTAATTTTATCTGTAACTTTGAAATAAAAAATGAAATATTTGCAAAACAATAAGAAAGAATTAGTTGTTACTTTAGTACAATCAGAAAAATTTCTACTGGAAATAAAAACTTTTGACATCAGAAAAATTGTTACTTTTCCATTTGCAATCTGTTTTAATTGCTCAGAAAATTACTAACATCTGCTGGAATATAATCAGATTATACTATTTCAGTCAGCGATAAGAAAATAGCAATTAGTTTTATATATCTCTTAAACTTTTTCGCGTGATTAAGTTTGGTTAAATAACTTAGAACATTTTTTGAATAATTATATACATTTTACTTGAATTTTTGTAATATCTTCTAAGAATTAAAAAAAAAATTGTTATCTTACGCAAACCTGATGAAAAGTAAAAAAAAAAACTATTTGCTTGTTTTAAAAAAATCTTACAACTATATGGAACCAGTGAATGATTACATTGAATACATTTTTTGAAGTTATGATTTGTACTTGTGGCAGCAGTAAATAACTGCATTAAATACATTTTTGACTGTAGTTATTGAATATACGCGGGTTAACTTAGATTTACTTTCTGCCACGTCACTTCAGCGTCACGTGATGAGAATCAACGACCACTCAATGTTTTTAACACATTTAAATTTAATTTATCTATTTTTTTATTAGTAAAGCATCCAGAAGTGCATAATGTTTTTCTTTTTCCCTCCTTCTGATGGTGGTATAAATCTATCTATTAAACTATGTATAAAGACGTATTGGAAACAATTCAAACATATTAAAATGAATAAAATGCTATAGTAAATCATCTAATAGTAAAAAAAAAACTCACAAAAACATTTCGAAAAATTCGTACAACCTTATAAAACTTATAAAATAATAATTCAGTGAGCAATTTTGCAAAATAAAATCGTTCTTGAAACTCAGATGCGTTATGTCAAGCGGAAAAAAAAGGCAAGAAAAATTTTACTTTTTCAGATTTCAACACTTAAAAAATTATTAGGAACACTTGACAGGCTGTTATTGTAAATTAAATGCCTCTCTTACTTTTCAATCGATAAGAGAAAGAAAAATAAAAACTTGAAGACTCGGCATTTTCGCTTCAGTTGGTATATTTACTACGGCTTGGTATTTCATTTTCTTGCTCTCTCGAAGCTATTTTTGTCTGTTAGAAAGAACTTGAAAGCAGTTATTACTCATAAAAATAAACTTTGAGTTGAATAGTGATCTGACTGAGTCTTAAAGAATGACTCCAACTTCATTGGAAATCGTTTCATTTTTAAAACTATTTTAATGTGAGAATAGTATAGTAAGAAGTTGCGTATTTTGGACATACTTTGGGCTATTCACGGTGTTCTCCTCACTAACCATGGTAATTTTTTGTAAATTGAATTACATAAAATTCCAACTCCATGGCAAGCAAATGAATCATGATTAGGGAAATTAGATGAAGGTAGGAAGTGTAATGGATTGAATTAGGGGTAGTGATATATAAGCGAAATAAAATTGATAGGAAGGAGGAAAGAGGGAGACAATTGACAACGACAGGCTGATACAGGGCTGTAAATGAGAGTTAATTATTAGAATTAATCGCTTGCTGTAAAATTGATTGAACTGATTCCTGGTTTGAGTAATAGGAGTCGGAACTGCTGTATTCAAGAAGCGTCTCACTCGTACCGAGTGAGATGATAACCAAAGACTTCATTATATAATAAAAAGAGGGGATTTAAGCGAGTAAAGAGATTCAAGACATGGCGACCGTATATGTTCTATGAAAATAGTTAATAAACTTTGTTGTCTTTTTTCTAACGTCTATTCAACTGCATTTGTGACCTTATTGACTATTTAATTGAACTATAAAATGATTGTAGAGTTAAATAATTATGGGAAGCTGTTATAAACTTCAAACTTCCAAAGCAACACATATCAAAAAAACCTAGTTTACTAGCTCTGCATTACACATATTTTCCAAGATAAATTATTTTAGTATGTCTCGAAAGCCGCATTAATTTCGAACATAATCTCAGATATATACTTTCTACGAAGCAGAACAAAATTATTTTTATTATTATCAGTAAGATATACATTTATGTGTATGCTTCTTCCGGAAAAAGAGAAGAAAACGTTTCAAAAATCAGAAAAGCTTTTATTAACCCTAGGTAACTAACGATGCTACTAATTTTGTGTAGTCGAAATTATCCTGCTTTGCGCTTGCTAAAACTCCATTTTATTGGACCATGGCGATGTTAATTCACGCTAATGAAAAGTATTGTAACCCTCTATTTATGAAGATTTAATTTATTTACAAATCCCTCCAGGAGAAGCGCGTTTCAACTCAATTTTCGATTCTCGAGAACACTATTCTATTTACTTTCTTTTTAGGTGAACTTTGGAACAATTCTTGTTGTGAAGCAAGTGACTGGTGCTATATTCAGCTTGAACCAAATAAATTACTTGGTAATAATCCTCAATTCGTTATTAAAGTTTTTGATATTTTAAATGGAAGTTTTTTATTGAACTGAATTTTGTTTTCAACTGGTGAAGCAGAATCCTTGAAGAATTCTAATTCCACAGCTCTCACATCACCTCACTCAAAGTACCTTTATAAAATGAGTTATCTTAAGGTAGTAAGCACAACTGTAACCTGTGATTTTTCGAGTTAGTTGCGCTCCATCAAAATAAGCATTGTAGACATTTTGAATACTGAAAATCCAGAAAAAGTGCGATTAAAGGTATGGCAAACATACCCTGAATTTATTCTTTCTATCCACCTGAGAAACGCAGAGTGACAAATTAATTAGATTATTACTGCAACAAAGCTATTAGGGGAGAACACATCTTTTAAGAATCTGTCCAAAATTTTCAAATGCTAATTTTTCCTACTTTCCTATTTTTTAATTGAAATATTCTAAAGCTTCTCTTGTTTGAACTAATTAAAGAGACATAAAAATATACTTGTTTTTAATTCTTAGTCTATGAGTCGAATAATTAGTTGCAGAGTATATAACACTGACATAAGTTAATTTATCCAGGATCTGGTATTCAGTCCAAGTTCTAAAACAAGAATCAATCAATAAAGGATGCCTGTGGAATTATATTGCCAAAGTTAAAATGCTTGATAAGCTTTCAGAACAAAACAAAAGATAAATTTCGAAAACTACTATACAGATTCTTCGTATTTTGGAAGTACGTCAAGAAAAAGATTATAGCCATGAGTTAGTTATATATTGTTAAGAAAGTTTGAGAACTTCTGATTTTAAATCAATCAAATAAAGTTCATTTTAAAAGCAAATTTTTATACTAAAATATTATACACAACGAATTTCATTATATTTTCATTTTTTAGTCTCAAAAACTTATACTACTGTTACTAAAAGTGTTACCTAAATGTATTAGATACTAATATTTTGACATTATTTATTTAAACGTACGACTTTAACTCGTGCATAACTGTAAAATATATGTCCTTAATTTATTAGTAGTTTATACTTTGTCAGCAACTTAAGTTATAGAAATGTTTACTTTCATAGAATAACTTTTAATGAAAAATCTAAAAAAGAGAAATATAGTTGCAAAAAACTCCCATAAATATAAAAATTATTTAATAAAGTGATGAAAAATTGAGTTTCGCATAAACATATAACCAATAACATAAATGAATTTGCTTTTACTGTTGAAAAAAGCATAAGAATACTAAAACAGTGTTCACAAAATATTGATCTAAGCTCTGATGAAAGCATTTTCATTTGAATGGATTCAATGTACTTCAGAGTTTTCAAGGCTCCCAAAAAATACCGACAGAGCATTTTCATTATAGATTTTCTGATCGAAAGTAGAATCAGGATTCACTCTAACAGGAAGGAAACTGTCAAATAAATCGATTGATATGTATTGATATTTCGAAAGCAGCTCTTACGATTAATCGATTTTTTTTTTATCGAATAAACGTGTAACGAAAATATGTTTTATTTTGGTTCAAACTGATATTTTATTTCTTGGTTCATTGCAGATTGCCGCAGTCCACTGTATAAGACAGCAAGTTTCATAGTTCAACAACTTTCTAGTCGAGTATTCGGGTTGAAGTGCCATTCAATCCAAACATATCCAGAAGAATAGTTGCGAGTGCAGTTCAAAAAGTACCCGTGTTATGAGTAGGAATTGGGGCATTCGGAATGGGAAAATAGATTGGTAATTTAAATGCAGAAGGGTTCATTAATCATTTTTCCGCTAGAAATCCATGAATATGATGCCCTTTACATCCCAAAAAAAACGTTCTCTTGGCTATGAGACAATCTTCGCCTTCTTTGAAGTAGGTTCATTGGAAGCAACACATTCCTTTGATTGTTTCTTGGCTTATAGTGTATAATGATGAATTCAAGTCAAATTAATTTTTTGATAATAATCAGTTATAAGTAGATTCCTTAGGAAAAAAAATTTAAGAGTAAGTGAGTGAAAGTTCGGTTTTATGGTGTAATCTGGCTATGTTGCACTAAACATTAATGCGTATGTGATCTTGACGTTGGAAGTAGGGGGAAAGACCAAATTCGATTGACAAAAAGAAGGGTCGAAAATAGAAAAGGATCACTAAGGTACCCCAGGGGTGCGTCACCTGTATTTATCAAAAACACTAAACTCCACGAGAAAGAAAGGAAGAACTACGGGATACATCGAAGAAATTGAACATCTAAAACAAAATTTGATCTCGCAAAGAAGATAGTTTAAAACGTTTCAACATTTGCACATATCAAGTCTTAATTTTCTGATAAACAAGAAATAAATAAATATAAATTATATATCTCAAAGGGTTTTAATTCTTACTTTTGTTACAAATTATAATAAATCGTTTTTCTTTAATTTTGGGTTAGAATGGCTAATTTTGTTTATGTTTTATGAGTGTGCTATTAATTAACTAATTGATTGATTAAACCATAGTAATGGTTCCACTTCCCAAATTTCTTAAAAAGTTATCCTATTATTGCTCATACGTAACAAAGAATATAATGATAAAAACATTCCGAAACAGTATGTGTGTGAGAGAGAAGCAACACACATACTTTAGTGTATCTCGAAAATTGGATTGTCTGAGTATGCATTGAATTGAAAAAAGTACAATGTCCTTGTTTTAGAACTATACAAAATGTAACAGCGTTGGATCTCGCATTAAATACCTCGGTGACAGGATGTTGACAACATCTCGAATGACAATTCTTTAATGGAATCAGGATTCGAGAATTAAATTCATTTAAATTTCTCCAATAACATAGCTCGAGACCTTAACCACTGAGTTTCTTGATTTTGGTAAATATTTTAAGCACAGAAAAGAGAAGTAAGTATATAATCTATTTAATAAGCGCAAAAAAATGGAAGGTCATGAAGAAAGAATTATTATGATATTTAAGAACGAAATTATTCAAATGACGTCACTCAAGCATTATACTTCGATATTCGTTGAAAGTAAATCAAATGTATTGCCAACAATATTTGTAGCAAGGGGGGGAAATGGAAATTACCTAATAATAAATCGTTTTGAACGATCCATAGAGAAGGAGTTCCGCGACATTCTCTAAATTGATGCTCGCCAACACTCGTGGGAGATCGTAGATGTTTGCTAACCATCGTTGCACTAATGGACGCGACGGTGGGTAAACACTTGCCAATTCATGGATAACAAACAGCTTTGCAGCGCCAAATATTTATCGATATATTAATGCTCGTGACAGGTTCTCACAAGAATATAATAAATATAAGTAAAAAAAATATCAAGCTTTTTTAAAAGATGGATTAAAAGGTGTAAAAATGTTTTTTAAATGTAAAACAATGCATAATTTATAAGAGGCGCTAAACTAAGAAATATAGGTAATTATTGATAAATTAAGTACCATAGCTACTTACTCAGAGATGGGAAGCAGAAAAACTATTAAAGCTTTTACAAATTATATATTATTTTGCATTTTTTAAAAAAAATTATGACTTTATCCCTCTGATATAGAAATAAAACCTGATATAAAAATGTTTTTTACATGTATTTATTTAATTATTTTTAATTTGGAAATTTAAGACTAAATAGTTATTTGTGAATGCACAATTTCAGAGCATTAGGACTTTGTTAAATGCAAAATCTAGACTTCCAAGTCTTCCCTAACAGAACATGAAAAAAATGGGCGAGAGAGAACGAGAACGCGTAAAGCCTTTGAGCTGAAAAAACTTGGAATTGGGAACAAGAATCACAGGTATGCCACCTAGGTATTCTAAGCAGTTATCTGATCAACCTGTGAAAATAAGAATTCTCGATTTCATGCCACGTTTTAATCCTTCAGAAGATGAAATTAGTTTGTCTTTGGTGTCATTTGAATGTCAAATTAAAACTATAAATATGGCGGCTGAAATCCACTTGACTTAACTAATTTCGTTGTTACCTCCTGACATAGCTCAACTTATTGCTACAGAACAAGAAGAGGTATTATGCGAAAAAGTATGATTATGTAAAACCTTCATTGTTACAGCGATTTAAAATGAATGCGGAAAATTTTCGACAACTAATTAACAAAAAACACCAACAAGCTTCTGAAAGTACTTGATGTGATTCATTTATTGGTTAGATGGATTAACATTCAAAACTTTTGAACAGTTAAAAGATCTCGTGTTAGAGTTTTTTATGCATGAATGGACCTTCATTTCACTTACTAAGGGGGTTAAAAATTGAAGATGTGGGGAAGACGAGAGATAAAAGCAAATTTTCTATTACTCAAACGAGAGAGAAATAACAAGAACTATTTTAACCATGTTATGATTATTGTTCGAAGAAATTAGAGATTCAACCTCATTTAAAACGACCTGCTAAATGTGATGATTACAATAAAAAAAAATCCCCCTCAGAGAAATGGATTTCAAAATAATACTAAACATAATTACTATGATAAAAGATATCGACCACATCGTTTTGGATGCGAATTCTTCGATCATCTTAAATCTGAATGCCCTTGAATAGAAAATGAAAAAGTAGAAAAAGAAGATGAAATTAGAAAAGTAAAATATTAGTTGTTGGTTGCATTTAAACAGAGTAAGATTTTGAAAAATACTTATACAACATTATCAAATGAAGTTACTTGATTAAATTATGTTTGGGCTAATTTGCATCTCTGTACTTCAAGACTGCAGAACAATTAAGAGGGAAGGAAAGTTCTGCTTTCTGAAAGGGAAAGAGTTTGAAGAATTGCTTGAATGAACAAGAAAAGGCATAGCAAAAAGAAATTCAGAAATTAAAATAAGAATTAAATAGAGTTAATTAAACTTGTAGAAAAGGTATGAAAAAGGACTGCTACAGTCTGAATGTAAAACTCATTTAACTCTTAAAAGTTAACTGAATAAAATTAGAGATAAAGAAAATCAGAGATGCTTCTACTTCAAGAAGTAACAAAATTTAAAAGCGAGAAAGATCAAGGGGTACAAAAAATTCAAACTAAATGTGTAGAAAAGATTAATTAAAAGGTCGACTTCCAAAAGCTAGAAGAATTTCAAGGTGGCTTAAAAATCATGATATATTTAAATAAAAAAATATATTCAAATAGAAAAAATAAAAAAAAAATTGAGACTTGAGAAACAGATACAGGAATTGCAGTCACAAATTGCTTCTTCGAAAAATACTGATGAAGCCAAAAAAAATGTATTATTAACGGGTGCAATGAATGAGAACAAAAATCCTAGTGTGTTCATTTATATGAAAGAATATGTGCATCATCCAAAATGATTAAGTGTTTTAAAGGTATTGATAAAACTAATTTAACTTCATTGAAAAACACCGAATTCCTCATCATGACGGTTGATAGGTTGGCTTTACTAACGTCCCAATAGAAGCAACACGAGGGCTATTGCCGATGGATCTGGTAATTTTGAGCCTCTGTCAAGTGAAGAGGATGACACCTGAGAGCTGGCATTTCCCTCTTCAAATTTCCACACCATGAAAACGGAAAGATTTGAGACCTCAACAGATTTAGGATGCATCAGCCCTGGCTACACGGCGAGTCTTTAATTTCATCAAGCCTCGAACCCACGACTCGATGAAAACCACCAGTCTGCTTCCATGACCATTAGGCTACCGCGGCTATTCATCATGACGGACCGTATTCCCTATGTTTGGCTAAAAAATGATGAGGATCTGAATCCGCGATTTATACGATGAGCACTGACTTTACAGACTTAAACGGAAGTTTATTGCAGTGAGAAAAATCAAAAAATGCAGATGCCTTATGTCATATATTCCGTGGCCTTATTAATGAAATTTTTCTTACAAAAAACATTTTTAACTCATTTATTTCGTATTATTCTGTTTTTTAGTTTGTTTTATCTCTAGTGTTTAAGATATTGCACTGTGCATAAAAAAATCATGTCTCCAAGAGAAAATCATATTCTTATATCTATATATGTACGAGATGTATTATATTTCTTATTCTCTGAGTTATTTTATTAATTTTTTCTTATAATATTGAAATTATGCAAACGGTATTGTGTTATCCTTAGAAACAACTAGTGTACAAAAAAATAAGTTACCAAGAGAGCAAAATCACACAGATATAAAGAAACAATGGGATAAATTTTACTAAATTTAATTTTAAAAACTTACTAATTAAAGGGGGGTTTGTGTGGGGAGAAGTTTGAATGTTTTTATTATTAAAAAGTATTTAAACGTCAGAAAATAATAGAAAATGATTAATGATTTTTTTTTGTTCTCGTCTGATATATGAATTAATTTTATTCTACGATTTACTTTATATGCAGATAATTTGTTTCAAATTTATGGTGTGCATGTGTGTGAATTTAATAAGTTTCTTGCTTCCTAGCTTTCTACTGACACCAGTAAAGTTCTTTCCCTAAGCTAAATAAAATCAAGAAGTGATAGAGGCAATTGAATTCCATGCGCAAGAGCCAGATGTTGCTATGCTGAGCAAAACAAGTTTTAACTCTATTCTAAACTTAATAAAAACGTAGAAAAGGTTAGCATTGATTGAAAAGAAGAAGGATCGAAAATAGAAAAGGATCGTTATAGTTTCCCATGCGTATCATCCGAGTTTACCAAAGACAGCAAGCCCCATGAAAAGAAAGAGACTACTTGGGTACTTTGGATCATCATTCCCGTACTTAAATAATGTAAGCCCCTGAGGAGATAAAATCAAGATTTGGCTAATATAACATAAAAAACAAGTCGAGAAACAATACATCAAGTTTCGCGAAAGGGCGTTTATTTACACCTATAAAAGATAAGTGAAACCTTCAGCGCCCATAATCTTTATATCTCAGAATCATATTTTCAACTGAATAATATTTGAAAAGTTCGTCAGTTTCTCCGCTAAAGATCACCAAATAGGTCGCTAACTTTGGTACCTAAGCTCGTTGGTTACTTTGAACCTTTCAATAACTCTGTCTCTATAAAAGAAATCATTTACATATCTGCTGTATTTTTTGATTACATGATTTAATATCTATACATGTTAATAGGAAATGTGGTATGCATTTGGTCCATGCTGTCTAGGATTAAATCTAATTTACAGAATTTATTTTTGATGAATTTAACTGTTGTGAAATTAAATTATTTTTAATTGTTATTAAAAATATTTCTCGACATTCCCCAAATTCCGTCTTGTGAACAAATTATTACTTAATTTATAAGTTTTTTTTATCAGAGTGCTTTCACGCTTTGTGATTTTTTTTTTAACAAGGTCATAAAAAAGACGTAAAATGAAACAGTTTTCACCTTTCGGTATAAATGCATTTCCTTTTACATTAAGCGATTTCAGAGTTCTTAAATTTCAAAACTTTTGATTCTTTGAAAAAAAATATGTGTTATAGAGTCTCTTCTTTCATAAACATTCTGAGGCCAAAAGATTAACGATAGTACCAAAACTTCCATAGTAATCGAACAAAAAACTAAACATTGTTTAATTAGTTTTTTGTTATAATATTTTTTAACTTTAACTACCTTTTTCTCAAAACAAAGTATTTTAGTTTGCACTTAAGATTTCTCAGAAACTATTAATCATATTATTTTGAAATTTCAAGCTCCTGTTCAAAATATAAATTTATTTATTATTTATAAGCATCAATATTTGGATAAATTATTAGCAGAAAAAAAATTATATGAATTTTAATTGAATTTCCTCTTAAAATTTCAATTTTTTTTATATATAATTGTATTTAACAAAAAATTTCTAATTTTATAAAAAGTGTGTATAACTTTAAAACTGAACATGTGTTTTACTAAATAAAATAACTTTTATTAATTTTGATCTATGTTGTACTTCAGAATCCTTGTGCCAGTAAAATATCTATTTCTGTAATTTTTAAAAAGTGTCCTATTTATATTTCTTTATAATTTTTTCAGATTTCTTTAAAACATCAAGGAAATTTGAGAATTAAGGCAAATACATTTGAATATTATGCAGTAAAAGTGTCAAATGTCTGCTTCAATGGTAAGTTACATTTTAGTTTGAAAAATGACATTTTTTTGCACACACATATTGCGGTTAATAGTCCTGAGATACCTTAACTAAGATTTAATCATTATTATTAAAAATTATAATCTTAGTAATATAATTACACATTTGACTAAGTTGAAACGTTTAAATATTTTCAAAAATACTGTGAAGAAACATTAAGTCCAAATGCAATCCAATTTACTCGCTCTTTTTCAGTTGCTTATCTGGATTTATTTACGGAAGTTTTAACTTTTTCGCGCAAAACATAACATTGCAAAGTCTCCTTAGGCATTTTTTTTTTATTTAATTTCTTAAGTATCCAATTTAAAACAGAGTCCTCGTGAAATGAGATTAGGAAATTAAATTAATCCTTTTTTTAAATTTATTTATTCGTCAAACGTATTTACAAATCTCAGCTCAAGAGGAAAGAACAAAGGTATTTTTTGGTATCCTCTGAAACAAAGGTATCCTCTATTTGAAGGGAACAAAATGCAGGATTATTCAAAATGATTCATCCGATTTTGAAATTTCATATTTTCATAAAGAAGTGACTCAGAATGATAAGTTATACATAAATGCGAAGGAGAAAATAGAATTTTTTTTCACAAGTGTTTGATATAACTTCATTTAGTTACACGTATAATGTCGATTCGATATGTAAAATCCTGCCAAACACGCTGTTAAGAGTCAGTGATAATTGATATGCAGCAGCAGAAATCCGTTGTTAAATTTAAATAAATTTGTGGGTAATGGTGGCACATGCACTTTATCCTTTACAAACCCCCAGTGGAAGAAATCGCATGGGGCCACATCAGGTGATTTAGGTGGCCAGCTGAGTAACATCAAGTCATCTGGTCCACTGCGACCGATCCAAGTGCAAGATAAGAGTCTTGAAAGCTTCTAGCAGCTTTCATGAAATAGCTTTTCGAAAGAAAGCACGAGGGTCATCTATTATTCACAATACATGTTTCGACAGTTTTCTTTGTATTCATTTATTACTTACCATTCTGAGTTGTTTATTTTTGAAAATATGAAATTCCGAAATCGAATAAGTTGTTTTGAATAACCCTGTATGTTAATTATAACTGGGATAAATAAGAGGCAAGTTGCTACCAGTCGAGACAATTAGAAGGGGGTGGGGGAGTTAATTAAAGATTTTTTTAAAAAAACTTTAATTAAAATACAATTTTGAATGTTGACTTAAGTTTTTATCACAGTTATCATAAGTCCCTAAGTATTAAAAGCTGATCAAAGTAATCTTAAAATGCCTTTTGAATAAATAAAATGAATCATAAATATAATCTTTTTCTTTTGGAAATTGTATTATTTTAAACATCATCCAAAGACTACAAAAAAAAAATTGGAAGCTTAAGGCTCCCGTCTATCGATCATTTTGATTTGGTGAATGTAATGTTAATCCTATGAAATTTCAACTTATACAGTCTAAAAATCGTTATTATTTAATGTATTTGAATGTAAACAAATAATATAAAAAAAATTAAGTCAATTCCTACTTAAGTCAGCAAACAAAAATTTTATTTTAGTTACTTTTTATTAAATAATTACAATTAATATAAATATGTATATACATATGACCGAATCATAATATTAAGTAGCAAAAGAAAAAAATTTTCCAGCGATCTACACGCTTCGTCACTGATGGTATTTATTCCTAATTTATATCCTGCTAAATATCTTATATAAGAGAAATTTTTTTTCTCCCATATAAAACTAAAACTAATTATTTGAAAATCAAATGAAAAAATTTTATGCAATATGCTTCATTCGAAGGCATGAAGTTTCTACTCCGACGCTATATCAACTTTGCCATTGCAAGACAATTGAAATAGTAGAAGCATTGAGTTTTTTCTTAATTCATCCGGTAAATTAAATGGTTGGAATGCAGTTTAGCCCAACCACCCTTGGCGACAGGAATTATTTGGCGGTATTTTGCCAAATGTAGCTACCCTGGTCCGTTTTGGGGACTTAACGTTCAGCCAAAAAAAAAATTGCTAAGTTTGGCAATTTTTGAAATCGCGCCAAGTGGTTGGGCTAAACTGCATTTTCATTAATTAAATTTAATTAAATGAATTAATATTTGAAAAAAAACTGTATTAACATCAAGTGTCATCCCCTACAAGTTTTTAAAAATGTGTTTGAACTTGAGTGGATGAATAAAATCTATTTTATTTACGATTGAAAATTTGAACAATATATATTTAGGGAGTGTGTGAGCTAATAGTAGGAATTTAAGAACTGCACTTTAAAAGCAAAAACTAATGAAGATTTGGTACTTGTCCATTATAGCGGAGCCCGCCAAATAACGATTACGGATGTGGACGGAAAATCGCCAAGCAATAAGATTTATCACCATGTTTGGTTGTAAACTCCTAAGGTTGCAGTCCTAAAGAAACAGCACTTCATTTTTGTAAAATATCGCTTGCCTGTTAAATTACCGATTTCGTATTTTTTTTAAATACCAATTTTGTTGCCTTTGAAAATGTCGTTAACAATTTTCAATTTACCAAACAGCGAAATGGATGCCATTTTTTCAAGAGAAAGGACTTTTACCGAAAACATTATTATGCAAAAGAGGTCACGTCATGAAGTTGTATGTTAATGAAGAAAGTATTTGGAGGTGCAACATTAAAAGTTATTCGAATAAGAAGGGCCTCCTTGTTGGAAATTGGTTCAGCGGTTCCATAACATCGTTCGTTACTGCAATACGATGTATCTATTGTTGGGCAGAGGAGTTGACGTCTATTAAATGGTGTCGCACTCAATTGAATATGTCAAAAGGTTCTGCAGTGGATTGGAATCATTACATGAGTGAAGTGTGTTCTCTACACTTTATTCTAAAATTTAATAAGCGAATAGGTGGACCCGATAAAATTGTGGAGATCGATGAAAGTTTATTCGTACGGCGTAAGACAACAAGAATTCACACGCGAAATGTTGTAACAATGTGAGGTTCCGCAAAGTGACGTAACAAGACTTAGCGCAGCATCATTTAGAATCGTATCAGGCAAAATTTGTGTGGAGGAAATATGTATGGGAAAAAAATGCTTTCTATAAAATAGTGAACGCAATTTCGGAATTATGGCCTTTAATGTAAATTGATGTTTTAAAAGTTAAGTAAATATTAATATTAAACATCTAAATTTTTATATTACTTATTGGGATTAGATTTATCACTAAACACATAAAAGATTATTAAATAAAAATATTATTTAAAAAAGTTTTATATTATTTATTGGTGTGTTATTTGTTTTCCTACATTTCAATTTCACTCTCCGCTTACTTGGCGCTTTTAACTAGCTTGGCGACATTGGCGTATTCTTAATTTGGCGGACGCCGCTTTAATAGACAAGTACCGAAGAGTTTTACTCACACAATTACATTTTCTTCCGATTTTTAAAAGTATTTTCCCTCTATTTTGATTATTCGATTGTGGATTTTCCAGTCTTTAAGAACTATTCTAAAATAATACCAAAAATAGAGGGGGGGGTTAAAATTCCTCAAAAATCCTTCTTTACTTTTGGCTTTTTCGGATGCACTTTTTTGTTTTCAAATAGATTAAATAGTATAAATTGGAAAACACTAGTAGACAAATTCCACAGGATTAACATTGCATTTACAAAATGAAAGTGACCGGTAGAGGGGAACCTTAAGACCACAATTTCTTAACTAAAGGAGAATAGCCTTTTAGTAACAGAAGAAAACATAATTATCTAGATGAATCTTTTAGCTGAAACAAAACAAAAAATTTAATTAAAAAGTTCTACATCAATTTAAGCTACAGGAATTTTTAACACGTTGACGACGCCATACTTTAAAAAACTGGTATACTTAACTCTTAACTCAATGCTTTACTTCAACTCGGACAGTGGTGAGCCACCAATGACGCATGATGGCTACAAATAATCTACAACATGTAACACTGACGATAAGGATCGATAGGTTGTTTCTTAGCGTTACACTTAAAAGCAATGCGATGGCTGTTGGCGACGAACCTCGGGATTTTGAGCCTCGATCAAACTATGAGGAGGTCATCTGAGCTCATGTACTTCCTCTCCAAATTTCCACACTACACCAACGGAAGGATTTCGAAACTCGACAGATTTAACTTGAATTATACAGAAGATTTTAGTGGCATTAGGACTCGAGCCCAAGATTCGACGGAAACACAGCTGACCGCGAGTTTGCAACCATGACGACTGGGCAACAGCGACTACAAGATTATCGAAAAATAGCTGAAAGAAAATTTTCAAATGAGTTACGATATTTGATGCTGATTACCTCTCCTTAGCAGATAATATTACTAACAGCTAATCAAAACATTTTTTTTAAACCGATTCTACATAAAAAAAAAAATAATAAAAAAAAAAGACTCGAAAGAAATTCGATTTAAATAAAATATAACTCTTTTTAACTATTTTTTAAATATTATTCAATAGCTTCAAAAAAGTTGGAAGGTTGAGACCTTAATTTCCGGTGGTAAATTAAAGGAGCATAATATTTCAGTGACTCAAAAAAAAGAATTGATCTAAGTGTTTTTAAGCTGATAGGAGAAACACTTGATTAAGTTAATCAAAAATAACTAATTATCTACAGCATTTTTACAAAATAGCGAAACTTGCTTTCTTTTTTAATGATTTAACCTTCATGTTTATTCCTAAAAAGTACATAAATTTAATATTTTACTTACGTCATGACCATGAATTATTTACTTTAACTCATGGTAACACAGATTTTTTGCAACTGACTCGATCAATTATTTTGATGGTGACTTATGGTACAATACTGCGAGTATTATTTTTCATTTTTTGATATTTTGCCAAACTTAAGCTTGTGAAGACGTTAAGTTTTCGAACGAAATTTGACTTACCACAAGAAATTATAGGTTTTATTATTTCCGATATTCTCAAATAACTAAGATTCTAACAACTTCAGTTAAAATTTGAGCAATTTAAGAAATTGATTCGTATAATTAAATCACAGAAATTTTATTTAAAATTTATAGCAATCTAAATCATTAGATACACGGTATGTTCGAAACTAAGTTTTTAAAATTTAAAAAGAAACATGTAAATGAGTAAATTTATTCGTATTGTATTATATATTTGGATTAAAACCTATATAAAGGTTCTTTTTTATCTAAAGCAATTATCTCAGAAAAATGAGAATAAAAATAACTTTTTACATTAAAATGTTGAAAGTGTAGTGTATTTTCTTATGATCTTTTTACGATCTTTAATCAAAAAGGAATTGAATGTTTTTATGATAGCTTTTTTTATTTATGATTCCATAATCGACTAAGTTGAAAGACCCGAACTGGAATTTCTTAATATGTTCAAGTTATTTGTAAAAATATGTAGCAAATCGCAATAAAATACGGAACTCTCGTTAACTTTAAAATTCTGTATAGATCTACTTTTAATGAAATTTCTTTTTTAAATCCTACTTCCGATTCCGAATAGTATAAAAAAAATTCCCACTCAAATAAATGGGAAAAAATTCAGTCTTATAAAATTTAAATCGTATAGTTTTGAGTTATGAATTATCAAAAACTTTTCACAAAAATCCAGCACAATATTCATTTAAAATTAACCCTTACCTGTATTTAATACTACATGAGTAATATCTAAGATTAAATATGCTCCTAATTATATTCCAATCACAGCATTAAAATAAAAGCAATTTTAACTATTTGGTTGGTTTTATTAACGGCGCACTAAAAGCAACATGAGGGCTATTGGCAACGGAGCTGAATCAAGTAACGAAGATGACACTTAACCTGGAACCTCCCTCTCCTAACTTCCTCTCAACGCTAACGGGAGGACTTTGAAACCCAATGGATTTAACTTGAATAAGCTCCGGCTACTCGGTGGATATTTAGGGGCATCAAGGCTCGACTCCGCGACCATGATCACTAGGGTACAGCGACCACGCAAACAAAGGCAGTGTCAGAAATTCAAGATTTCAAATACTGTAACGAATTAATTATATATTATTTCGATAATTTTCAGTCGAAATTCTAGTTTTCAACAAAATGGACTTGCTCAGTCATTATTTGGTTCACAAAATCGAAATTTTTATTATTATTATTTCAGGTCTCTAATTTTTAAAGGTTATATATTTCACCAAGATGATTCAAAGTTAATTTTAATATTTGGTAAATTACAATCTATTTAATTCATGTATTTATGTTTACAATTTACAGAGTACATTTTTCCATTTTGACTCATTTAATAAATTTTAACTTGGAATATGTTTCACCTATGATCAACTTCATGAAATGTATAAAATCATTTGCATATTTCTGTTCATCTGAAACTAATTTTAGCAGGACAATTCTTACTACGCCAATTAAGTATTTTATCTCAAATCTTACAATAATAAAAGTATATATATATATATATATATATATATATATATATATTCAGAAAATAATGAAACAACTAAGTTCAAAAATTAAATGTATCATACGTAGTTTAAAATAAATTATTATTCGAAAAAAAAAATACTAACATCCCAGAACATGCTACTGCGTCCCAATATTTACTTATTCGACCCCCTCTAGCAATATCTGAAAACCGCAGGGTGGTATCCCGCTGATCTTGGCATCAATTCAATTGAATCGTGTGTTTGAATCCTGATTCAATGAAATACCCATCGTGCAGAGGGACCGCTGCACGTTAAATCTCTCTGGGCTCAATCCGAGGTTTATTCGTGGTGTTTGAGGAATATAGTGCATGGTGCATGAATTGTATAGTGCCGGTTCAAGTATCGACCTCGTCATCATAGCTCAAAAATGTGAGGTTTAGCGGATCTTGTGTCGGACATAAATGGGCAGTTAGAAAATAAAAAAGTATCAATACTGTAATTTTCAAGATATTTTACTAGACATAAAAATAAAATCGGAGTCGTAATAATATACTTGTTGAGATGCCGTCTAAAAAGAATTTGTAACAATCTCAATGCTCCCGTCTTTTTGATTTTTTTGAATGCAAAGTTAAGCCTATCGAATTTTTATTTTCGTACTAAAACTAGACTATGTTTTATCTGATTGAATGCAAATATGAGCATCGAAAAAATAGTCTGCAGTGCATTTAAATAAATAGGATAAAATGTATTTAAATAAATTCGAAAATACGTTAAAATAGATAAAATAGTCTAGGTTCGAGGACGAAAATAGAAATTCCGAAAGATTAGCATAACGTTCAGGAAATCAAAATGGCCGGTAGATGGGAGCCTTAAGATTTTTATTAAGTTGAATAAAATCATACAAATTTTCGTTGAATAAAATCATACAAGCGTTCTTCTAAAACATAAGATAAGTCTAATGAATCTTTACAATCTAGCTAATATAAATTAACTGGGATTGGGTATTTTGGTATTAAATTTTAAGTTCATATGAAAATTAAGTTTAAATTGTACATTTTAAATAGAATCGTAACTTTTTTATAAGAAAAATTAAAGCCCATTTTTAAATTAGATAAAAAAAAATTAGACTCAGATTCATATATTTTAAGTGTTAAAAAATTACGATGATGATTTGAAAAAAAAAATTGCCTAACATCCGAAGTTAGTATGTGAAAGAAAATCATTCCTCTCTCTCATGCTATCCTTCATTATTATTCGTTTGAAATAATGCAATAATTTATTCCATTATTTAATTTCACATAAGTCTTCTATTTTCTTAAAATTGCTTATCCAATGTTATACTTTAGAATTCTTCCCTTATCTTCAATTCGAATTTTTTCTCCTTCGTTTTAATAAATTAATTTCATTTATATATTCTAAACCGCTCGCCCGTTTATAAGTAATTTGGTTATCTCGTTTGTCGGATGCCATACTTTGTCTCAAATGTTACCATTAAGAATAATTAATATGCTCTACAATACTGTGTGCGATTTATTGTAAAATTCTTCCAATATTTAATGAATAGTGATTAATTATATTTTCTATTCATAATTCATGAAATACTAAATATTCAATAACACTGATTAAGGAATATTCATTAGTTGAATATTTTATCATAACAAGCACGAGAGAAGATTCGTCTACATGATGTAATAAAGGCAATCGTAATTTAAAATGTTCTTACCATAGATAAAAATGAATATATTATGTTCCAGAGGATGTCTAAATTTCGAGTTATTAAAGACTCGTTATATAGCGGGACTGGTGCAAATTAAATTGGTCATGGCTCACTGTTCTCATATTGGTATGGCGTGGAAATTAAGAGAGTGGGTTGCCAATTCAGGTGTCATCTTTGCCACTTGAATGTGGCATAAAAGAGTGTGTGGCCATTTTGTTGGCGACGGACCTCGCAATTTTAATCAACTCTGTTTGGCTTAAATCTACAAGTGTGTGAAAATCCCAATTTGCATGTCACACTAAAATCTTGTACTCTAATTACTCATAAATTACGTGAAACATATTAACTGATTAAATATTTTAATTACATTTTCAGAATGTTTCCATTTTCCATTTTGTTTATAAATATAAACTTTGTGCATATACATCTAAAGCTATTTCTTACACTATGTTTTTGGATCTCGAGTTATATACAGTAGACTTTTCTCCCTAAACTTTCTGCTGTTTTCTGTTTTTTGGACGAATAAGCAAATGATTTTCTTTTGTGATGTGTGTAGCCATATCTTTTTTTTTCTCATAAGGTTATCTTTATTTTGATTATATTTTTAATTAAATACTTTTTTTGTATCGTGCCCTTTTTATTCATTTTTTATTCCTTTTATATTATATTACTTTTGATTCTTTCATTTTACCTTGTTTACAATCTTTTCTTCGGTTTGTACATCAAAATAGTTTTTATAATTTAAATTTGTTTGCTTTAAAATATTGTAATCAGTATATATCGTTCTTTGGCAATCCCTCGGTTTTCCCATTGATCTCTCTGAGGACAAGGGGAGGGTCTCGGAACCGCTATAGTGGTTCTAAGTTTTTTGAGAGTGAGTCTGTTTCCATTGACGATTCAGCTAATAGCCCTCGCGTTGCTTCCAAGTGCGACTTTAATAAACAAACAATCAAAGCCTGAATTTCGTATTCTTCATTTTACATTTATAAATTTAATTATTTAAGTTAAACTTGTCCACTATACAGTCCAAGACCTTATGATTGTTGTTGTAACCAAACGATCATGGCCGCGAACTCGTGGCTGTCTTTCAATTGAATCGTGTTCGAGTTCTGATTCAGCTAAAGACCCACCATATAGAATGGCTTAATCATGTTAAATCTGTCAAGACTCAAAGTCCTCACTTTGGCGTAGTTCGGAAATAACGAGAGTAGGATGCCCAATATATTTTCAGGCCTGACTATGATTCGAAATTACGAGGTCCAGCACTATTATCTCCTGTGTTGCTTCTGAGTGCAATTTTAATAAATAATCTTTATCACATCACATCTCTCAGGACTGCTGTCCAACAAAAAATTCGATAGCTTACAAACTTTGTGAGAAAACGATTAAAAATATCAGTAAATGTAGTTGTTATAAAAACAAGTATAATAAGGTGTTAATTTATGAGCAATAAGTTATTTAAATTATTGCATTCTTTAGAAATGAAAGATTTACAAGTTTATTCCTAAATAATTGTGTTTCTTTCTATCTTTATAAATGCAAATGGCCTGCTAGCAATCATTTACTCAAAATTAATACCCATGTAAGTAGTTATTTTTCGACAAAATAAATAGTTCGCTAACATTTCTTCTCACTTTTACTTCGTAAGAGTAACAAATGTCTTTCTTTGTGTACAGTTGGATAATTGGTAAATAGAATTGAGTTCTGAAATTAGGCGAAAATGATGCTGTCATGCTCCAAAATTTTATTTATATATGATGAAATTAGACTGCAGAAAACACCAAAATATTAATACACAAAAGCATTAAAGATGTCATGCATTTTGTCATGCATATCTGAAACTTTTATATGGAACAAGGGATTGGATCATGATCAGTTCAAGAAATACCTGAAGTTTATGGACGTTGTGACTATATGGATATTTATTACTTACTTTTCAGATGAAAGATAGACTGTTTATTAAACTCACACTCTATCATAATCATATTAGGATTACAATCTCAGCTAGTTTATGATCTGGATGTGAAGATTTTAAGGACACACCGACATGTTTCATTTCATTCAAAACTTTTATTAACATTTTTGTATTCTCCTGAAAATAGATTTTAATACTTATTTTTATTAGTAGATGTCACTATTTCTGATACAATTTTTGTAAGACCTCTTTTTGTAAATATTTATATATTTTTTTCAGATTACTTTTGGATGATGAAAACTTTTCTTGGTATGTTTAATGAAAATTTTCTATTGTATTCACTTCAAATGAAAATCACAACTTTTTTAGAATATTGAGTTAAATGGAATTTTGAAATTGCGTCCATTTTCAGCTCATTTGATCACATGATATATGAAGTATGGCCTTTCGATGTTATTTTTTAACTGAAAGTTTCATCTTGTTATAGGATAAAGCTACAATCGTTTCGCAATTGCGAATTTTGGTATGCTTTGAGTGATTGTAATGGGACTGTCTTTTAGTGCATCTTTTTTTTATTTTCTTGTATATTCTATTTTTGTGTATATATTTCATATTCTATTTTTATTCTTCTGATTCCCCTGCATTTTGGAGAAATCCTTTTTATTGCTTAGCAAAATGAATTGGGGAACGGTTGGTACCATAAGCCATGTTTAACCCTACTATTCAGTACCAAGTCTGAAAATGCATGTTTGGTTCAGCTAGGCATCTACATTGTCAATAAATAGCTTTTTTTTGTAGTATTCTTAGTTGGTTAACTGCTTTCAAATTGAAAACTTTTCTTAATATACTAAATGTGTAATCATTATCTGTATTCCCCTCATATTGACAACATCCAAAATTTTAAAAGATATAGTATATATTTTTGTTTTTTCAACATTCAAATGTATTTATGTATACATTCACACACACACATACATACATATTTGTGTGTGTGTGTCCAGAGTCGCAAGAATCTTGCGACTGTGGACCCTCAACAACCGCAGTCTATAACTGACTACTTATTTAACGTATTTAATGTGAAATAAATTTTATTCCAAAATATCAAAAAAAAGGCCTTAAAAATAGATACGAAAATCTGATTAAAATTGTTGATGCCATTTAAATATTTCTTAAAAAAAAGTTTGAAATTTTTATGGAGGCAGTTTACTCCGTTTTTGTCTTGAAACTCTACTATAGGTAGGGATGAAATTTCTGTTCTTTTAGATGAAGTGTTCTTATTTTTTGCTGTTCATTTTGAAGAACTGATCTTTAACCTATTCTTTGATTCATAGTACTTAGATTCCTTGAGTAAAGCCTCGGGCGTATTTAAATGAATTTAACACAACAGAATAACTACACACTCACGTGTATTCTCGTTCAATTATTTTACACGTCTGAGGTAAAACAAGTAGGTAGAATTTCTTCAAAAAATCATATTTTGTGCATTTATTTATTAATACTAAACCGTACTCCATTTTCAAATTTTAACATTACAAATAAAGCATCTTTAGTAATATCTCAATATGAGTAGTTTTATAAATTTGCGTGATCAAAATGAATAAATAAACTGATAATAATAATAAATAAATTATTTCTTAATTTTAAAGGATGATCCCATAACGAAAGAACAATCAATTTAAGGAACAACGTAAGTGAAAAGAGAACCAGAGCCTGTGTGAATGAACAGCTAGAAATGAACTAATACTCTGAACTAATACTGAAGAGATTAAATGAACAGAAAGAGGAGAAAAGAATCGGAAGCATTCAAGAGATGAAAATGGGGGGAAAGGGGGGGAAGAACTGGAAACAATGAACGGTTAGAAACGAATGACAGAGCTGTCGGCGGAATCTCCTACTTTTAGCAAAAAGTTGAAACGGGGTTCGGAACTGCAAAAAACACATCCCATGAGAGCTTTGGGATGGTGTTCTCCTCGTTTAGATGAACTAGCTTATAAGAACAGGTTGTTTTTTTTTATCCCCACCATTAATTGTAATATACAAAAGTACCTCTTGTAAGGGATACCTCCGAATAAGAGACATCTCTGTTTAAAGGACAATTCTGTTGATTTCAGTCCCTTAGAGTAGCATATGTATTTACCTCTTATTAAGAGATCCCTCTATTTAAGGGACAAAATGCTTGCTTTAATGAGTGTTCCTTATTGGAAGATACTACTATATGTTATTTGAAAAAAAAATTATATGAACAGGGGGGGGTTCAGCATTAGTATTGCTTTATAATTGTGCTAGAGCTATAAACGACAGATCTCCTAATTTTTTCGGTGATAACTTTAAGATCAAAATATGCATAGCAAATAAATATTGTAATAAATTTTCTAACCAAATCGATTTTTCATCAATCATAAAAATATCTTTGTACTTTAAATTTTGTTGTAAACTGAGTTTTAATGAATGTACCATCTTATAGCTAAACTTTTATAGTTCCTGAAGAACTTATTTTAAGCTCCTAAAGCAAATTCTATCTCATCACTTGTAAGTAAAATCGCTTGTTCGTTATTTTTATTTTCAAATTCTCGTCTTTTCTTATCTCTACATCTTTTTTTTTCACTTTGATGTGTGGCCGTGGTAGCCTGGTGATCATAATCACGAACTTGCGGCAGCGTTGTTGCCATCGGATCGTGAGTTCGAGTTCCGATGCTTCTGTTCCATCGTGTAGCGAGGCTGATGCATGTTAAATTTATCAAGGCTCCAAGTTCTCCCGTTGACGTGGAGTAGAAATTTGTAGAGGGAGAGGCCAACTTAGATACCATCCTCGTAACTTGATTAAGGTTTAAAATTACGAGACGAGGTCCATTGCCAATAACCTTCGTGTCGCTTCCAATTGTGACTTTAATAAAAAAAAATCATTCAATTCATTAGGAAGTCTACATTTATATAACGATTTTCATCCTGAATTGGAGTCTTATGTGAATGTCACGAAAGTTTGTATAATTTGTTTTCAAATATTATATTTTAGCCAAAGAGGTCATTAGTGTTGTACCACAGTCAAATGACGAGGAAACACTTTATCTGATATTTTACTCTCTAGACATCCACTCCACAGCAACATTAGAAACTGAAGCCTTCCTTATGCAAAACCTTTATTACTCCACATGGATGTATTCCGTAGAATCAGTATTGGAGCTCTCGATTTAGGACCAAACGTTTCATCTTTCTCAATCAAACTGTAAAAAATGCCTGAGTAATAGAATTACTCAATAAAACAGGATTTCAAGTTCCCACAGTGATTAAGAGTTATTTTTAACAATCCCGTCTAATTTAGAAAAAGAAAACCTTTTGAAATTGATTTAAGATACATTTAATCACAACAAAATAGTTGGTTATTATTAATTAGTTAAAAGAAATAATGGTAACTAATTTACTGTCCGGCCAAGCATTGAAATTAAAAAATAACAAACAGGGGGACGTTTTCCTTCCTTAGCTTTTGATTCTGTTACTTGAAGATTAATTTTATACCAATTATTGATTAAAACTTATTTAAACCCTGAAGCGCTGTAGTGAAAGCCTAGTATTAGCACAAAATTACTTAGATTGTTTTATTATAAGTTAGATAAAAATCATAGAATTCAAAAAATAACATGTAAAATTTCTCTTTGAGACATTGGAGATTGTTCCATGGTCAGCAATACTCAAGTGGTGTCGCGAGTTCCGTTCCTAGTGCCACAGAATTTTTTTTTTGTTGAAAATTTATAACTTAAAAGCCCGCATTGTAATTCAATTTATAATAACGGGTTTTTAATACCCACTCGCACAAGTATCTATATTTTTAATAGCTTGTTTCAATTATCTAGAAGTTGTGTAATCTGTTTGTTTTTGACGACGGATCACGTTGTTTCAAAACATAATCAGAAGACGAGATACTTGAGCTGTTAACTCAGTAGCTAAATTTCCACGCCACACCATGAGAGGATTTTGTAGAACAATAGAAATTATGTGAAATCCCATTATATTTCAAGGAACAACCTTTTCTAAAGATTATTCTTTCTTGTGGTTTAAAAATAGAATTAGTTTGCTTAATAAATATTTCCCTGGAGTCAAGCAACGTGTTTTGCATAAAAGTCCTCATTTTTTTGAACCTCAGTCAAACGACGAAAACAATACAAGAATCGATACAGCTTTTTCCAAACTTCCAAACTGTACGATGGGATGGCTTTGAAAACCGTCAGAATTTAACATGCACCAGCCCTATGATTCTACACAAAGTTGCTTTTACAGTTGAGAACCCAACTCCAAACCCTATAGACCTTAATCCAGAGTTCATCATAAGCTTGCAGGGGGATAGAAGACTTTAAATGAAGCAATTGTACGTAAATTTCTTACAAATTTCTGTTACATGCACTTTCCTAACATTTTAATGATTCAAAAGTTGATAAAATTGTGCAGACATAAATCGAATAATATAATCGGTGTGTGAAGGTATAATGGATATGACACTTTAAAATCATTCAGAAGGTGTCCAATTTTAATTCATACTTAATAACTACATGATTATTACACAAAAACATAAATTAATATCAATTTTAATCGAATTTAATATGTTATTTTAATACGTAATTACATTGCAGTTGTTGATATTGTGTAAAAACACATTAAACTGTTTCAACAATATTGCTAACACTTCTAGTGAAATAATTAAACTTGAAATTTATAATTATAACACGCACTTTAAAATTTATGATGATTGCATATAATTATCCGCATCATTACTATCATTATAAAAATATAGTGAAAAAAATTCATAAAATATTTAAAAGTGTTATGGCGGAACCTTATAATTTTAAAAAAATTATAACTTCTAAGTAATTATTACCGAGAGGCAGCGAAATTTATCTAAAAAATATCTCTATATCTTAATGTTCATGAAAAAAAAAATTCGTATTTTCCATATCGCTTTCTGTGTAATAAAGTTTTTCCTGAATCAAATTGTAAGGTAAGTTCAAATAAGCTGAAAAACAACTTATTTCATTAATCTTTATATGCTAGTAAAAAGTCTTTTTATAATATTTATTGTTGAATCTTCAAATATTATGTATACATACATACATATATATATATATATATATATATATATATATATATATATATATATATATATACATGTACGAATTCCTTTAATAAAAAATACTTACAGCAAACAAATATCTTAAAAGGTTTTAAACTGTACATTGTAATTTAAATATTGTTTTCAAAAAACTATGTAACTAATTCATTAAGATAGTTGAAGAAAATGTCTTATGTTACGAATATCTGTTTACATTCTATTTTGAGCAATTCAGTGCTTTTTGTATTTTCATTAAAGTATTATTCCAAAATTTTAAAAAAAAAAAATCTTAGACGGAATTTAAAAGAGGTAAAATTTTGGGGGAAAAATCGAAATAATTATCAAAATACACCAAAAATTAAATCTGATTCTGAAACACATAAAGTAAAAAAAAAATTCAATTCAATCTCGAAAAAATAACATCATAATAAACTGAAAAAGATATTGAAAGTATTGAATCATTTTAAGATTCAAAGAACATTACAGTCGAAAAATCTGGATGAGTAAAATAACAATTGCGTGAACATTAAAGAGTGATGAGGCAAAAAAATTTGACGTTTTCCTGGAAAAAACATAACCTGAGTTTCTTTCAAGAAAAAGTTGTCTACTTTGTTTCTTTTATTCGCTTGCTTCAGATTTTCCCAGCAATAGTAAAAACTATATTTCTATATTTGTGGAAGCATTCATTTTACTTTCGCGTAAAGGAATAGTGCTCTTTTTACCGGCATGATCTTTAAAAGAGATTCTACTTTTTCTATCTATTTATTTATTATTAATCTGTTTTTAGTTGGCATTTTTATTTATCTGTCAAATGCTATTTAAGAAATTTATTACATTATTACTACATTTTTAGTTAGTTTTAAGGACGAAGCATCTAATTTGCCCTTCATATTCATTCAATGAATAGTATATTTGAGTACACTAGTTGAAATGTTACATTTTTTTATATATAAATAAAAGAGAATAAAATATTTTAGTCGAATATTATTTAATTATACATTCAACTAACTAGCTATACTACTTACCTTTACCAATAAAATAGTAATTTGACGGTGTGTTTTTTTTCATGTACTATTTAACAAATAAATTCTCCTATTTTAGACGTTTTTTTAAAAATTATATATATGTTTAAGTTCAATAATCTCCAAAATATAACAATATTTTTTTATTAAAATAAATGAAAGGTTCGGAATAAATGAAAGGTTTGAAAAAAAATTTAAAAATATAATTTTTCTGCACTTTTAAACCATATTATATACCGATTTCTAAGCCTTTAAAAGAAATTTAAAATCTCTACTTCCTTACAGTTTTATGTATAACGTTGAAATTTTCAATATTAAAAATTATATACATCTTATATTATATTTGTTGTACAATAAAAGAAATGCTCCAAATAAGAATTGGGCCCTCACCTCTTATGTCTCTCGTAGTCTTCGTCCATGTCTTGAGCCCGGGCCATCACTGACAGTATCTTAGCCTTCTCCGCTTCAGATAGACTACTCAGATCCAAACCAGCTTCTTCTTCCATCTGATGTTGCTTCTGCAGCTGCTGTTGTTGCAGCTGTTGCTGCTGTTGCTGTTGTAGCTGCTGTTGCTGCGCCAGGGGCCGCACGGCGGGCGGCTGGAACCTCTGGGGCTGCTGGACGGGCGGTTCCGCCCAGGGCTGGACTCCCACCTGGACGGGCTGCCGTAGGGGGCCCGGGCCGGGCCCTCTCTGCATGGGGGGACCTGGGCCTCGGGGGCGGGGAGCCATTGGGCCCATCGGCCTAGGGGGTTGTTGTTGTGGCCCACTGAATCGGGGCATCCCCATTCCACCGAAGCCCGTCTGCTGTTGTTGTGGGGGCGGTTGCCCTCCGGGGGCCCCCCCGGCTTGCTGTTGACTTTCCTCGTTTCCCATGTCAGAAGAGGGTCCGCACTCGCCCGGGCCTAAGGGCGGCGGGGCGCCGGGGCCTCATTGGGCCCTATTAGCGAGAGAGTAAAGTCCTGGGGCGATAGTTGAAGGGCGTCGAAGCGTTATGTCGGTCGGGCGGTGGCTACTGGGACACTCACCACGGAGCCGCCCTTGCGTCAATGGCGGGTAGAGGGATTGGCTCACTGTGAAGGGAGGGGGTTCGGCAAAGGGCGTCCGGCTAGAGCAGCGCCCTCTCGGCGAGAAGACACGCAAGTCAATCGATCCGCGGATACAATGTGACAGGAGAGAAAATAGGGAAGTAAAACTTGCAGAACTGCGCAAGCGTTAGAACTTAGTAATGTGCCTTCGATAATTCACATTTTTATTTTTACAGAAAAGTAGTGTGATCCTGATAAATTTTATTTTTACTTTTCATAGTAAAAGACAACATTTCAAAATTAAGATTTGGGGCAAGTTTCTAGCCTATTTTTAAAGTGAATTTCAAAATCGAGTATTTGAATTTTGTGTCCAAAATTTGCGTTTTTGGTTATGTAACGAAAAAATGAGCAAAACATAATATTAAAAATAAAAGCATCAAAATAAGTATGAATAATTTGAAAGTGAACTAGTAAAACCATAAAAAATGAATATTTTCTTTTAATTTAAAGAGCCGACTATTACTGTTAGCAAAAAATAAATATTTTAATCTGACGAATGTTTATAAACTCCACCTTTTGTGAGGCTTTTGTGAACTCTATTCATATTGATTGAAATGCGATCCATTGAGCTTGTAAACCTGAAAAATCAATATTATTTTCAGAAAACATATTGATTGAGATATATGTTTTTCTTAATAATCAATGCGTGCTGTACATCATTGTCTATAATTTATTAGTTATTACAAGAAGTTTCTTGTGATATTTATAATTTTTCTTAAACATATATTTAAAAAAATCTACGTATGTAAAAATGTTTCCTTTTATTACATATTTGCAGGCTGTAGATGATGGACCTCGTGAAAAGTATTTCTAAAATAATGCCTAGCTCTCCTTTTCACATTAATATTAATTAATTATTATAATTATTGCAGAAAATTTGTGATTTGTGTGTGGGGGAGGGCAAGATTTGTAACATTTCTCAGAAAGGTTAAGTTCATTGGATTTTAGTTTATTATTAGCAGAAGTTGGAAAAACGAAAGAAGAAATACTGGAGATTTAAAAAGAAAAAAAAATCTCAATCAAATGTTAGTTAGAAAATTAATTGGTTGTGTACTAAATAATAGAAACATGACGAACTTGCAATATATGATAAATAAAACAAATTACAACGTTTTAAACTACCTCATAAGTAGTTTGAAAAGAGGAGTCATATAAAGAAACTGAAATTCTAAGATAAAATTCCAAATTCTAAGATAAAATCCATTCCAAAGTTTTAAAAAATCAGGCATAACACAAAATGTTTTTATTCAAACTTTTAATGACTTTGCAGAGCAATATACAGATTTTAAATATATTTACACTGACGGTTCCAAGTCAACGAATCATGTGGGTGCCTCATTTTTAGTAGATGGTTCACTTCATTCTTTTCAACTTCATCCCTCGTGTTCGATTTTTACTGCTGAAATTTGAGCAATTCAAACAACTTTAGACAGCTTGTCAACTCGACATGATAAAAATTCTATTTTATTTACAGATTTCATGAGTGTTTTACAACCGTTATATCATCCGCATCACACACATTCATCCCCTCCACTGATCATTCATACATTAAAAACTCTTCATAAGCTGCAGACTCAAGACATCCAAATGTTATTTTGTTGGATCCCTTCCCCCATTGGTATCAAGGAAAACGAAATAATCTATATTACAATCGGTGAAATATCTCCCATCATTCCATACTGGGACATCAGGAAATACATTAAATCAGCAATCCATGTATACTGGCATGATCCATTCAAAAGATCTGTGGTGTTGGGAAACGGAAAATAAATTATATAAAATTCATCGTTTCTCAATGGAAGTCATTTTCATGCAGAATACAACACGTAATTTTAACATGTCTACGTAACGGATTTACGAGATTGACACGCAAGTACCTTTCTCTGGAGAAGGCTCATCCAATGTGCAACCATAGTGTTCGTCCTCTGACTGTGGGGCATGTTTTAATTGAAGGCTCTACTTTTAACTCTGTTCGTTTGAAACATTTTAATTCTTATATACTTACTTTAATTGACTTCGTTGGGTAAAACCTCAAACAGATTTTATTTCTGTTTTTAAATGATATTGGTTTTACCGCATACAAATAATTTTAATAAATTTTATAATGTTCTTTATATCTTAATCTTCAGTTTTAACTTGTTTTAATCTTTCAAGCATTTTGTAATGTCTTGACCTTGAATTTATCATAAAATATCTCTTGAGGATTCAGTGCCAGAAATGTCATACAACCTACCAACCTAAATCAGCTATAAAACAAGATAAATCTTTCATAGTCAAAATGATTCAAGGAGGTCGAATTAAAAACTTTCCTCGGTTGATTACATTTTTACTTGAGGAATATTGTACTACAACCACCCTTACAACGCTAACGCTATACTGATTTCCCAATCAGGAAAAACATTCTCTTGTGACTAGGCGGGACGCGTTAGTAGAGGTTAAGAACCAGGTCGAGTGCACTTGGAGTGACACTCCGTCTCTTTAGCTTTCGAACATCACTCATCAAAAGTTTGTAAGCAAATTGTTTTGAACCCTCCTTAAGCTTAAAGAGACTAAATTTAAGCCTTCAATCTTATTTTAGAATTCTATCATTTTCATCAAAATTTTATCTTTTTTGGACAAACGTTCATTTTTAGATAGATTGTGTCATGCTAAAAAGCTTTCCATCCTCCATTTCATAAGAGAGCTCAATTTTTTTTTTAAAAAAAAAAAAGGGCTACGCGTTACATAATGTCTCTGTCTTGAGAGAAAACGAGGGTTTTTCACCTTAGTAGTAACAGAGCTTTAGTTTCAAAAATCTTTTAAAAAATTTTAAGAAATCAGAGATATCGGACAAAATATTTTTATTCAACTTTATAATGCTTTTTCTGAGCAATATCCAAGTTTTAAGCATATTTACACTGACGATTCTGATTCATCAAATCATATGGGTGTCTCATTTTTAGCAGATAGTTTACTTAAGTCTTATTAATTTTATATCCTATGTTCTGTTTTTACTGATGAAATTTCAGCAAAACTATATCACATAAAACCTATCATATCTCATTGGGATTCGTTCTCATGCGGAAGACAGGGCGTAATTTTGATGCATCTACAAAAACGGGTACACGAGGTTGACACACAAGTACCTTTTTCTGGGAGAATCTCCTCCAATGAGTAACCATCGCGTTGGTCCTTTGAACTGTGAAGCATATTTTAACCGAATGCTCTGCTTTCAGTTGTGTTCGTTTCAAGCATTTTAAGTCTTTCGCGCTTTCTTCTATTGACTTTCTTTAAAACTTCTTAAAAATTCAAATAAATTTGGTTAGGGAAAATCTCCAGTCAAATTTATTTTAATTTTTAAATTACATTGGTTTTACCCTATTAATATAATTCCATTCGATAAAACTTTATTTCCTATCGGGGAGTTGAATTTTAAATCTTTTTAACTAAAACAAATGTAATACCATAACTTTGTGTTTAGCACAGTATATCCTTCGAGGATTTAGTGCCATAAATTTATCCATACATTCTCTTTATTTATTTATTTATTATTGTTGTTGTTATTTGTCGATTTTCAAGTCCTGTGTGCAATTTTTGTTCGTGTGTAACTTGTTCTTCGTTATAAATATACTGTTACAATAACTGATACATTTACTGAAGCACACGCAACCCTCACTATAACTGGCATTAAAAAATCTAAGCCCCCCCCCAATGGCTTCCACAATACAAATTTAACTTCAAAACTTTTAAAATCGGTTATTAAATTATTCAGAGACATAACTCCTTGAAATATAGACGTATATTAGAAAGATATGATTTAACAATTGACACTATAAATATTATGTAATTATATGGCGAGGGGGGGGGGGGAAATCAAAGGTTTAACTTTTCAATAATACTTTTCAGCTTTTACGTGAGATTTTAGAACTATGCGGTATCTCTTGCTTTTTTAAGAAATTCATTAAAACCCAACATCCTTTTATTTCCTTCATTAATAATTAATGTCGCTAGATAGTCTATTGTAAATAATAAAAAAGTGTTTCGAGATGAAATATTGAAATAATTTTTATTAGGTTTTGATATTCATTACTACAATTTATAAAATAATTTGTCTTTTTTTTAGAACATAATTTGTGACGTTGGGCTATTCGCGGTTTTCTCTTCTCTAACCTTAGGAATTAAGATTGATTGCTTTTGCTAAACAACCTTTGCTCAACCAAAAATGAAACGTGAATATGTCAATCGAAAGCAGGTAGAATTGAAGTGAAGCAAGAGAGTTAGGAAACATATAAATTCAGATTGAGAGTCGCGATATATATATATTAAAGCTTGGATGAAATGTTTTTATATTTATTTTATTCTTTTTACTCTGAAAATTTAAAACTAAAAAAGGAATTACATGAGCTATCTGTGTATACAAGATTTCAGCTCGATCGAATGATAAGAAATGGGTTAAAATTCGAGTAAAAAGTGCAAGGTTCGGGTCCCCAGAAACTTGCTCAAGTCCGTCACTGCTTGAGAATACCATGCCATTATACTGTCATCGGAATTGTAAGAATATATACAAAATTTCAGCTAGATCAGGTTGTAGAAAGTGGGTTAAAATTTAGGTACTAATTTAATTTTAAAATGGAAAGACATACATGCTTACGTATCAACATGGTAAGTTAAATAAAAGTTTGCAATAAGAAATATAACATTTCACGGTACAGTAACTAATTGATTAATAGACGTCGAAAATTATATTCGTTACAAAACAACAATTTTTAGTCTATAGACGATTGTATTACGCTTGTTACATTAAATTAATTGAAAATGTAAATTATATAAAAGGTAGAGAGGAATTCCATCTTAAAGAAAAGCTCACTAATCAGCTTAAAATTGAATATTCATTGACCTGACTTAAGACAGGCATTAAAACTTTAAATTTAATCCATAATTTCAAAAGTAAGGACGTAGGATTAAAATTTGGGACTTCATTTACTCGGAGTCGCCAAACGAGATGTTTATGTGAAGTGTCTTTTTGTTAAGCCACGCCAGGGAAAAACCGTTGAAACTTCATTCATCTGTCTCTCTTTAATGATTTTATTACAGAAGAGGCGTTTACCCTTTTTTGCGACTGGAGTTTCGATCGTCTGAGCCAGGGGAAAGTAGCAAATTCGATATTTACATAGGCGAATCTACTCGTGGGGTAACACCAAAAGAAAATTCAATTTTTTTTTAAATTAGGAAGCGATATTTTTATCTAATATTTATGTTCATGTGTTGAATTTTTAAAAATAAAATTAAATTCTACATTTTATTCAAAATTAATCGTGTTAAAGAACTGTTTAAATTTTGTAATAATGCGATGAATGGAATTGTTTTTTCTGATGTAATATTTTATCATTTAGGATAATTAGCTAAACTATTAATAATAATCTATTTTGATATTTTATATTCTTAATTTTTGAAAATATTCCTTCCGCATTTGTGAGTACTCCCAAATATAGATCAAAATTAATGAGTAAATGATTTAATTGACCTTATTTATCATTCGAAATATATTATTAAATTAGATTAGATCTATTTTTCTTTAAGCCCTTATTTGTAGCATATCATCATTTTGTAGATCAATCACTTCCAGGACGGTCTGAGTGAAGCTCCTCAGTTGTACAACCAAATGGATTTTGAAATGAAAATGTTTTACCTACTAAGATCAAAAAGTTCATATATCCAGTGATCTTAAGTAGCTCTTGATCATTTACTTTTTTTTCGTGTGAAAAGAATTTAAACCCACCAGGCCGACCAAAACCTCAGGCGTTAGATTAATAGCCGACACCTAGTCCAAGAAAAAATTGCGAAGACAAGGAAAAATCTTTTTCATTATTTACGCAATATAACTGTATATTATGTTCTCGTCTATTTTTTTTTAATCATCTTATTTCCTTTTCTTCAAACAAAGGGAGTGAAGTTTTATTTTTAAAAAAAATGCTCATAAAAGTCATTTATCAACCAAATATTAAATAATTATGAGGCATATGTAAGCTATGAGGTTGAGGTCCCAGGCCAAGTGTCGTCATCAGCTCTCTCGGTCAGGTGTAGATCTGGGCTCAAAATTACTATTTCTCTCGCTAATAGCCCTTTATCGTAAGAGAGTATATCGTAATTCAAAATTTGTAAAACTTTCAAAATGCATTTATTCTGGTGACGTTAAACTATACCATCTGGAAACTTCTATGTATAAATTGTTAGTTACAATCTTTCATATTTCAACTTGATGTTAACTATTCTGATACTTTTAACAAAGAAGTCTTCTATCTTATGATATTTTGCTTGCATATATAGGCATAAATTTAAGTCATTTTTTTATGCTTGTATAATTAATCAGGAAATTTGTGTGTGTGTGTGTGTGTGTGTGTGTGTGTGTGTGTGTGTGTGTGTGTGTGTGTGTGTGTGTGTGTGTGTGTGTGTGTGTGTGTGTGTGTGTGTGTGTGTGTGTGTGTGTGTGTGTGTGTGTGTAAAATTCATTGTTAAGTTATTTTAAATGAATAGTTTTTTTGGTTTCCTTTATATTAACCAATCAGTTTTTACATTGGCGGTAAATTCATTCGTGAAATAACGAAGGTGGGTTTATTGGTATGAAACCGTGTAGTGTTTACTCTGTAAATATTTTATAATTCTATAATAATAATGTTTGTTTCATTTTTTAATGCATTTGTTTAATTTTTTTTATTGAGTAATTAATTTTTTTCGCTGCTAGTGATTTTGTCTTCTTTAAAAAGGCTCAACATTTTTCATTTATGATCACGTGTCGTTGGTAAGTACTTTATATTACATTATGTTTCAGCTTGCTTACTTTTGTGATTATTTTTTGGCTTAATTAATATTAATCTTTTTAGTTAAAGTTTTTAATTATTGTTACAATATTTTAGAGGATTAGTTAAATGTAAATTAGTATTTTGTAGTGCAATACAATTTGTTTACTTTTTTTTCCCCCTGAGATTGAATTTCTGAATTTCGGTTTGTTACCATCCTTTTATAATGTAGTTCACTGAAGAGTGATGGTTTGATAAGTAATTACCGATATAAACGCACGTTATTAATTTTGATATGATATTTTTAGTTGTTTCCTTAAATATTTAATAATATTTGTTTTTTTCTCTTATTGTTTTGCTTTTGTTTTAGATATTTTCTTAAAGTGTTTTAAGTTTGTGAAATTTACTTTTTGTGTTTATATATATATATATATATATATATATATATATATATATATATATATGAATATTCTATCACCTGATTTCTCTCTAATGATGGCCTTCGAAAGTCAAGAAGCGCTGGGAGAAATGATGTATAACTCTGGTTTGTGATCATGTGGAGAGTCCTAAGAACAACAAATAAAAAATTTCTGTCTAGATTATTTTTAATAATAATTAAGACTTTACAGTTCTACCCTCCAGGTATCTCGATTATTTCTTAGCAACAATTGGACTATGACTTAGATTAATCCTCAACTTTGGCTGTAATGTATTCGGGATTTCTTGGAAAGAAGAATCAAATATTTTTTCATGTTCCAAATTAACTCATTTTTCATTTTAACTAATTTGGTTACTCAATATAGTTTGCCAAATGAACTCTTTAAAGATTATAAGTACTGTATTAACGAAGAGATTATAGATGTGAATTTTTAGAGAACTATTCAATAAAAAAAAAACCTCCAGAATTTTATTCTGTGTTATGTTGATAATGTCCCTGGAAATTATACCATTATTTCCAAAAAATATCATGTGCTATTTTGACTAATAATCAGTGAGCACATTAGCCTAGTGATTATGATCGTGAAGCTGGGGCTAGAAATCATTCCGTTATTCGTGGGTTCGTGATGCCACTAAATACATGCCAAGTAGCGCGGCTGATTCTCGTTAAATCTGTTGAGGCTCCAAGTCCTCTTGCGGCGGGGTGGGAAAGGAAGGTATTATCTCTGGTGTCGTCCCCTTTATTTGACAGTGGTTCAAAATTGCTAGTCCGTCGCCAATAACCTTCGTGTATCTTATAAGTGCCGCGTTAACAAAAAAATCTATCAAAAAATTGGCTAATAAGCACGTTTTTAGAGATGAATCTTTTATAAAAAATAAAATAGTTAAATAAACATTTCCAATAAGATTAAAACTTTATATAAGAAAAAATAGATTCTAACCTTAACAATGTATATTTCCACATATTTTTTAACTCAAAAATTTCATAAAGTACCTCTTAAATTTAAAACTGAGACTAGTAGTTTACATTTCTAGAGTATGTAAAATTTTACAAAGTATTTTTCGAAAAAACTTTTGAAGGTTTTGATAAGATTGTTATTATTAAAAATAGTTATGAATTTATTGAAAATGATTATGACTTATGATATTCTCAATTTACAGTTGTTATTAAAAAGATTTGTTCATTTCGATTGGTACTGGCTTTTAATAAATTAAATCCTCGATATTAATTCTTGGAATTATGAAATTTTTTAATTCTTTTTGTTAATTTTAAAAAATTAAAAATTAATAGTTCCATTTCATATGAAGATACAAAAATCGTAGGTATTAAAACTATTATTTTGCATTGTTTTGTAAATTTGAAATTATCTATAAAATAAAAACTCATCCAGTCTTGAAGCTTGAAACAGAAAATTAAATTACTTGACATGTATTCTTTGTTTCTTTATTTTCTTAATATTTTCTGATTTATGATAAAAAAAGTTTTAATATCTTAGATTTGCTTATTCCTATGATTACAGTATTCGTAACTGAATCATAGTAGGATTCCCTTTTAATAATTAAGACATTTTTACGTAATGTTGAATAAATTAATATTACTAAAAGCTAAATAAAACTAATTTAATATCCTACGTAATATTGAATTACTTTAAATATTCAGAATAATTTAAATAAATTATATCAATAATTGTGTCCAAGCTAAATACCCAAATAAATTTCAAGAAACCAATTTGAAGCATAAAAATTATAAAATAGAACATTTTTCTTTTTGATATTCTTTTTGTTTCATTAAAGAATTAATGTTTTTAATTATTTTTAATTTTTATTTTGTTTTTACCTATGCATTAATTTTCTTAAAAAATTGCGTTTTAAGGTCATTTTAATAATTATTTATTTATAAATATTATATATGTTTTTTTTTAATTATCATTTTGTAGTGTAAAGGGCAGTACTGAATTTAGACAATGGCATTTTAGGCCACCAAACTTTATCTTTAGATGAAATAGCTACTTCAAGATTAATTAAAATTTATGCGAGTCACTTTTCAGCTATAGTAATTACATTTTTAGTACTTCTTCTCTTACTTTGCTTTTTTTTCAGACAATATTAAGATATTTAAATTTTTCTATGGTTTGTTTTTACAACATATAGAATTTTTAAAAAAAACTTTTCTGTTTTATGTTTATTGTCTTTGGATCATGTTTTTAGCTTTTACCTCTTTTTTTTATAGAGCTATGATTAATTTCGAATATTTGATTATTAATATATCTATAAGTATATTTCTAATGCCCTATACCAATGTTACGCAGCTTTTATTTCTTTATTTCCATTTTGTATATTTTTGAAGAGTTTTCTTTTTTGAATTTTCTCTTGTAATCTTTCAACGTCTCTTTTGTGTTTTCTTAATTACTTTTATAATTTATATATTTTTTTCTTAAATGTTTATATAGTTTAATTTTAGGTTTAAATAATTTTTAGAGTACATATTTTTGTTCTTTCAACATTCATATGCATTTATGTATACATTCACACACATACATACATATATATATATACACTGCTGGCCACACAAAATGCAACACCCTGAAGAAAGCATGCAAATGAGGTGAAATTTACATCATGCGTTTGCGACGATGAGCTATGCAAATGATTAGCATTGCAGTGCAGACGCACATCACGGGCGACCGTAGCGCCACTCGCAAGCGCTATATAAGGGGAGAACAGAATGGCGATTTGAAGTACGACAATTGTTTTTTCTTGAGGGTTTTTTTTTTTTTTTTTTACATAAGCTGTTTACATATGCCTTGTGAAAGACTTAGAGCGTCTTTTGAACAAGTTTCTGAATTCGGCCGAGGAAGAATAGCAGCCTATAGTGATTGCGGATTATCCTTCAGAGAAATCGGTCAACGTGTTGGACGAAATCAAGCAAATGTGATGCGATTCTGTGATCGCTGGATGCAGGAGGGACAGACAGACCGACGGGGCCGATCGCACCCACCTCGTTGCAGCACAACCCGTGATGACAGGCAGATTGTGCGCGTGGCAGTGATGGATCGTGCAGCCACATCACGAACCATAACACAACAGATTCAGTCTGCTACGCATCATTTGGTGTCCGCTCGTACCATTCGACGCCGTTTGCAGCAGAGTGGAATGTCCTCAAGGCATCCATTGCTTTGTTTACCCTTGACTCGAAACCACAGACATTTGCACCGCCAATCGTGCGATGAACGGCAGACATGGACAACGGTATGGAACGACATTGTGTTTACTGAAGAATAACGCTTCAGCCTGCAACATCACGATGGTCGGATTCGAGTTTGGAGACACCGTGGTGAGAGGCTGCTGAACTGTTGCGTTACACATCGCCACACTAGTCCTGCACCGAGTATCATGGTTTGAGGTGGTATTGGATTTCACTCCCACACCCCTCTAGTACGCATTACCGGTACACTGAACAGCCAGCCCTATATCTCTGAGGTGTTGTAGCCCTTGGTCCTCCCATACCTTCAGTGCTTGCCATCAGCCTTATTCCAACAGGATAATGCGTGACCACACGTGGAACGCAATGTTCGAGAGTTCTTCTTTAACCATAAGATTGAATTGCTTTCTTGGCCTGCTTGTTCTCCCGATCTATCACCATTCGAAAACGTATGGTTCATACATGCACAAAGACTGGCCCGGGATACACCACCCGCTGCTACACTAGATCAACTTTGACAATATGTGGAAGCCGCATGAACTGCTGTACCCCAAGTATACATCCAAAGTCTTTTTGATACTATGCCGAGGCATGTGGCAACGGTTATAGCTAACAATGGCGACTACAATAACTACCGATTTTGTCATCGTCCACACTTCACAAGAGGCTGTAATTTTAATCGTGTGATCTTTGTACAACATGTTATCTGCCGAATAAATTTCGCTGTGATATCTGTGATCCTTCTGGGTGTTGCATTTTGTGTGGCCAGCAGTGTATA
>BMAW01059202.1:0-14788 GCA_019974015.1 Nephila pilipes | reverse complement strand
TGATACGCTAGGAAGCGGATACAGCACTGGGCGCCGGGAGTAAAGAGACCTCTTTTCTAGGCATCTGTATACTATTTGTATTGATATTGTCATTCCAAACGGTGCAGCAAAGACTCTAAAAAGTTCAGTAATTGTTGTCTGCCTATGTCGAGGTGCACATAATGCCAAGTAGCAATGTAAGGGAAGCGTTGTCTCTCTTCGGTCGCTTTGGCCGGGTATCTCGGCAAGAGTATTACTTATTCGGAATTGATTCCGAATTCGTTACATAAATTTTGGTATCACATGTAAACCTGAATCCAACTCCGCTTGAGAGAGCCCAGCTTGAAACTTGTTAACGGCTCTCCGTAAAACTGAATCATCTAATGATTAGGATAATTCATTATCACTGTTTTAAATAGGGATTTTTTTTATTCAATATGATTAATTCAAAAATATATTTTTTGTTTCTTACCTCGGTAAATGTAAAATCAATTTTGTCTGCATCTGATGTGAATCACTCAGATATATTATTTGGAAGATTTCTATCATAGTACTAAATCGTTAAATTCCTTCAATAAATAAGTTGCACACAGATTACATGTATCATCATTATCATGAAAATGTAGACTATAAACAGCTACGAATGTATTCTAAATTTCTAATATTCGTTGTGTCTTATCTAATCAATCTGGTGAGCCTGAGGAAAGACCTCAGGGACCATTTCTGGAAAAGTGAGAAAGGAGATAAGTTCTATGGGTCCAAAGCACCTGAAAAATAAATGTTTTAGCATACAACAATCAAGGATAAGTAAAATGTCCCGCATTTCAAAATACTCATTCTCTGTCGCTAAGTATAATAATTTAATTGCCCCATTTTACTAGACCATAAGGGATATTATAAATTAATATATAAAATTTTCATTTCTAGTTTTTTTTTTTTATTTTACATAAGAAATTTTATTACTTTCCCTTTTTAATTATCAGTTCGAAAACTGCATCCTGAAAAAGAATTCATTTCCGAAAAAAGATACCATTTATAGTTCATAATGTGTTTTATAGCTCTTCGCTTTTTCAGTCCTGTTTATTTTATTTATTTTTCCAATACTTCAACTTAAAAAAATGAATGGCAGTTTTCCTTTTTTATTGGGTATCGATGAAGAAGTTTTTTTTAAACATATATAATATAAGTGAAAAAAATAAAATATCAGTGAAACTAAAATTAATAATTAATTAATCCTTTTGTTAAGTACAAAAGATCAATATATCGTAATTGAAATAATTCTATTTAGTTTAAGATATATTTATATTGCCCAGATATATTTAATTTAATATTTTATCATTTCTTTTTATTTCTGTATCTGAAAACAATATTATTTTATACTTTTATGAATTATCGTTTCCTATAATTACATATCTATATGGTTAAATTGGCAACCTTTTTCAAACATTGACATCCTCGTGTAAGACAAACGTTACATTCTATATATATATATATATATATATTAATGAGTTTTGATATATGAGTTTTTTAGAATTTATATATGTAATAAAAAATTATGAAAACCATGCATATAAAATACAATACACATATTCCTTTACATTAATTAGATAGATTCAATTCTCAATGTATCTCGACGGAATAACGAGACTAAATAGAAAGCCTTATGCCAAAATAATCTATTGGTGAAATTTTTAACCTTTTTCAGAGTGAAAGCGTTTTTCTTATCGATGATGCAATTTTCTTTTTCTTGAATGTTATTTGAACTATTTAAAATTTCTCACAGTATCTTTCTATTTAACTTTAAAATATTCTCAATGTTACATTTGGAGAATATATGAAACTGTAGAAACACATTCAATAAATCTATATATATATATATATATATATATATATATATATATATATATATATATATATATATATATATATGTGTGTGTGTGTCTGTGTGTGTGTAATTATTTAACTTTAATTAAAAAATTTAATTTAAATTTGATTTAATTTAAAAAGTAACGAGTTCATTCCTATTTTATGATCCAATTCCAAAGTATCATAATATTTATTAGATCATACACTCATAAAATTTTTAATCCTTTTTCCTATTGTCGTAAGTCTGTCAGAAATTTTCCCTCTAGACTAGTAGACGTCAAAGAATTTTTTCCAGGATCCCTTCATCTTGAACCACGTGAGTCCATGTGACTGATAGAAAATCCCCAAATATCTCTACCTATAAAATCGACGGCAATAAGAATTTCATTTTTCTTCTTATCCTCCTACGCGCTTATGATTTTACGCAGTTTTTCTTTTGCCTGTTATAGTCAAGAAAGCAGACTGTGTCTCCTTCCTTCTTCGATTTCATAATGCATACCTTATTGACTCTCTCTCTAAGCTGAAAAGAATAAATAATTTTATTATGAAAAAATGACTGTTCTTTTTAACGATGCATTCCGAATGTTTTATTAATGTTAGAGCAAAACTTTAAATTCTTAACACACACACACACACACACACACACACACACACACACACACACACATATATATATATATATATATATATATATATATATATAAATGAGTTGTATATATATATATATATATATATATATATATATATATATATATATAATGATTTAACTTTATAATAGTTTCTTTGGATAATAATTTAATTTCCTAATTTTTCCCGTTCTCTCACTTAAACTTGTAGCGTTCCACACATTCTTACTTTTCTTTTAACTTTAATTTATATAATCACGCACACTTAAAATCTGCAATTTCAGCTGATCCCACGTTTTGAAGTATTAGGGATTATCCCTACTAGAGTTTGTGTCTGCAGCTAAAGTCTCTGAGTCTGAGAGTACCCACTCTTAGACAACGTGAAAAAAAGGGAAATCCCTTGTATTTTATGAAACTCATGGAAAAGTTTGGAGAGAAAAGTCTCATCTCTGGTGCCGTCCTCTTAATCGACCAATGTTCAAAATTATGAATATCAATAACCCTTGTGTTGATTCTTAGTACGACATTAATAATCAATCAATCAGCATTATAAATTATGATTTTTTTGGCATGAATAATATCGTTTATTTAGTCTAGCCACTAGCTGGATTTCGAGTACTTGCAAAAACAACAAAATGGAACCTATAATAGTTTTATAACTGACAGATTAAGAAAGAATCAAATTGTTCAACATGATTATATGATTCCCATGGCACACATAGCGTAAAAAATGGAAATGGAGCATATATAGTAGCGATCTTCTTTCATAAAACGTTTAAGATCATTAAATAGAAAAACAATGAAGACACGTGAAGAAAATCATTTAGGTAATTGGATAATAAGAAATTATAATGGTGCATTAATATAACTACGAATCTAAAAGATTTTAAGAACCCAGACAAAAGCGTGCACATCCACTGAAGCAAAATGGCACATGTGGCATATGTTTAAATATTTAATGTAATATCTTTAAAAGAAATGCATCTTTCAGGATAAGAGTATGTTTCTAAAATTCTTATTTGACGTGTATTTTGGTGTGTTATTAATTTCTCACAATGTATGTATGAGCATTGCAAACATTAATTTAGTGTCTATGTTTCTACATTTGAACTTCATAATTAGATTATTTTTAATAATTTTAAATGCGTCATTGCTCAATTTCATTGGGAAATATTTTGCAAATGTCGAAGTATTACTAATCGTAGCTAAATAAATATATAGCGAGATACAATTCAGTAATTTTAATATCTTAATATTAGGCATGAGAAATCTAATAATTGATCACAATTTTGCCTCAGCCGTATGCAATTGCATGAAATACAACATTTAATTAATCAGTCGCCTTTCGCCCTAATGCATTTTGAATTCAATTCCACATTCAACACACATATATTTAATTGAAATACATTTTAGAAGATACATCCACTCCATATAAATCTTTTACGCTGATAACTTAAATGTGCGCAATAGACTTCTTGATCAGACTGTGTGAGCGAACTAGGATTCCAATAAATCACTTGATTAACCGATTTTAAATCACCGCTATCTCGTTAATCTGGCTCAAATGTTGATTACAACACATCATGCAATATCAAGCTTAGAAATAGCCATAAGGAACTTTAGCCTATTTTATGATTAAGCTCGGAGGTTTGAAGTAGTTTAGACTTTAATTTACTCAAATAGTTCTATGAATTTAATATTATGTTTATGCTTCCAAAAAAATTTATTTGGTCAATACTGGAACTTAAATATACTAGAAGCATTAAAACATATAAAATATAAATTTTTAGAATGCAAGAATTTTTTCATAAGAATCCTTTTATATCATTTTAAGTTTTAAAATACCAAATTTAATAATTTAGTGTTATTTATAATTTCATAATCATAATAAAATATGTGTGGAAAGGAAACTAAACACTTCTGTAACAAATAGTTTATTTCTTACGTAGTATAATTTCGAGTTTAGCAAGAGAAAAACAAAATATTTTCATTTAAAAGTACTAAAAATTGCCAGCACTTCAAGGTAAATATAAATATATCACATTTTCTTTCATTATAATATATTTCCTTTTCAAATATTTGACATATGTATCTTTTAAAATTAAGCTAGGAAAATAGCGTTCGATCAAATAATTCAGTTCTGGAGGAAACAGGGAATATTAAACTAATATTGAATTTGAACCTAAATTTCATATATAAGAGATTAATGGGAAAAAAAGAAAATATTTTTATTCATTTTTATCATTTATTATTATTATTATATATATTATTGATTTTATTACATAAATTACCTAGCACATTTGATGAAAAAAAATTAATTGATCTTTTTGAAAAGCATTTAATTTCCATTACATATGTATTCGGTGTTTTTCAATAAAAATAAAGGAATAAATAAATAAATAATCATCATTGCTTCCTTCTTTGGAAAAGAATTTAAGAAATAGTTCAAAACACCATATTGAGAATAGTATCTTCAACCATTTCTTTCATTGAATTCTCATATCTGAATCTCATTTTCGGAAAATCAGAAGTATTAAGGATCAAATAAATGTTGAATTATATAGTAAATATGAAAGTAATGTTAATGTATAAAGTAATGTATAAAGTTATGAAAGTAGAATTATATAGCTAACGGACAGAAAGGAAATATTATTTTCTCTCAGATATATCCGGGTCCGAGAAATCTTTTTTTGTCGCAAATTTATGCATGAAAAAGTAAGCTGGTGTATCTCAACACATATTGAATTCTTTCATCATAATGTATTGTCCCGTAAGTAGTTTCCGTTGACAAAAAAAAATCGTTTCACTTCCAACAAAGAAGAATTGTTGAAAGTCAATACAACTTGCATCTTATTTAAAAACATATAATGGGATTCTTTTGAAAAATAACTGTAATGTAAGTTTGTTTCATCGAATTTCAGAAGATATGAGTTTCACCAAATATGTTAAGAAATGTTAATATTATCTAAATGATTATTCATAATTTAATAAGAGATTAATTAACTTTTTCGGTGAAATATCGGAGCATGGTGCTTCACTTGAAAATGTTATGTACTCAATATATTCAAAATGTTTCAGACCATCCACTTGAAATGATATAAATGGCTAATTTCAACGACACCAACGGGAAAATGTAGACCCAACTTTCAGCTAAGTGTGTTCCGCAGTTGCATTCCTTTCTGATTAGTTTCAACTTCGTAAAGCTCATTTCCATAAATCGTGCACTTGCATCATTGTCAAAGGAAAAAAATGCTGCGAGCACCAAATTTTGTTTTGAAATGCAAAAATGAGCCTCAGGAAAGTATGAAATGATTAATTCTCAGTATATTGTCAATCATTTCGTATATATACTATTAGTCAATCAATCCTGAATATTTGATTGGTTTTGAAGTTCAAAGGTGAAAACGACTTTGTCGAATATGAAAAGAAATCAGAATGTTGATTTGGTCTCGCATCATCTTCAGTGACATGAAATTCGTCTTTGTCGAAATAATGAAAAAAGCGAGCATGTGTAATAATAATGACCTTTAAAAAATGATGTCTTATAAAATTCTCCACAGGTCTTCAAAAATGAACTAAAATAATTTGAAATATTTAAAAAGAATTTTACATTTAAACATATTTATATTTTTGAACAACGTTATTATACAAATATCTCAGCTTTTAAACTATATATTTTCAGCATTAGCATAAATCATAGTATTCTAACGAAAACTTCATAAAGCCGGGGAAAAATTTGAACTGAATTTAACTATCATGGACAAAGTTCAAAAGGGTTAATATCATTGTTCTTAGATTGCCTAAAATAGCTCAAAACATTCATAAATTTTGAAATGAATAAATATTTAAATATCTTAAATTGAAAAAAATAACGAAGCCTATTGAAGTGAGACGAAATAATAACCGAATAAAATAACTTAATCCTCACATTGGTAGCCATAGATAAAATTCATGTTTTCATTAGTTCAACATGATTCTTAAAAATCATAGTCATACTATCGGAAAATATCGAAAATGAACTATTTAAAATAACATGTGTAAGAAATTATAAATTAATAATCATATTAAATTAACTATTTTCGTCCATAACGTAATAGGCGAAAATAATTTTACATGTTAAAACGTCAATCAAGATTAAAATTTCTAATCATAGCCATTTGACAAGAACATTATTCAGTTTCCTAGAATTAAATATTAATTGAGGAAAATGAGAGCTTTTGGCTTTTACTTTGTTGCTTTACTGACGCAAGGGCCATATTTGGCTCAATTGAGTCAAACATTCGTCATTTTACTAGTAATCGATTATGAATGTAACACATCTCCATTATGAATTTCAGTATTTTCTGTCACTAAATATAAGCAGATACTGATAAAACAAGAAGTTCACAATTCAATGAGGAGACGTTGGGTAAGGATTAACTCATTATATTAATCGTCAAATTATGTAAAAACCATTGTATTTCGATGCGTTTGTAATCTAGTCTATATTTAAGATCGTTTTTATCAACGCATTCGGACCTCAGGGAAATAGCATGCGGTTCTTCCATTCAATTCATTAATTTTTTTGGTTTATATAATTTGCGTATGTTTATGTAATTACGCTTCATTTGGATGGGTCAAGGTTATATTTTATGCAATTAAATTTGTAAAAGGTCTCCTAGGTTTGTTAAGAGAAAATCGCGGATAGTATAAATAATTATTTCAAAATCTTATCGATGATCTAAACGCGAGTTAACGGTAGAATATAAGGTACTTGGGAGGGAGTAAAATTTAGAGCAAAATCACTTGGGCATCTAGAGGATGAGTCATCTGTATTTACCGAAGATAGCAATACACAACAATTAGTAAGAATCACATGATCGTAAGCATCTTAAAGAAATGAAGACCCTAAATCCTAAATGGGGACGACAAATGTGGATTTTTAGCTCGAATTAGAATGAAATGTACCCTCTCATTAAGACGATTTTCCATTCAATATCGTTTCTGACCGATCGTGTTCTTAACATTCAACCTACTTTCTATCAAGTTATTAATCAAGTAACCACATAGTTCATTACAAAAGAATGTTAGGCTTACATATAATGAACTTAGATGAATTTTGATAAAACTACAATCAGCAATTTTTATAAATGCTATATTACGAAGCATTTTCGTATTAAAGCCAAAATTTAATTTTTGTGTGCGATTTTTCTGCATCTGGAATATATTCAAGTAATTTTAAGTAGTAAACCTTAAATGTAGTCAATTTTTTTTCAGATAGATTATTATTATATTTTGAATTTGATTCCCTTTTGAAGTAAGAATGATTTATCATATTCAATTCAATTTTGTATTCATATTCAATTGTAATTCAATTTTGCTTCCTAATATTCGTTTCTTCTGAGTGTGATATAAAATATGTTCCATATTTCTCAATCAAATTCGTAATGCTGTAATGATCTATATTTTTTCATATTTTTAAAGAAATGATGAGATAAACAGAAATACTTATCACGTCATGAGTTTGTATGACGGGTCACAGTATCCTAGCGATAATGGAAGCGAATGTGAAAGTTTGGAGAGGAGGATGCCAGCTCAGCTGTTGTCCTCGTCACTTGACCAAACTTTAAAATTGCGAAGGCTAACATTTGTAACCCTAATTGTGCTTCTCAGAGTGACGTTTGTAACCAATAAAATAAATTTTTTTAGACATCGCTATATAAGAGATTTATTTATAATTCCAAAGCTATTCGTATTTTTAAAACATGTTTTGTACAAGTAGGCGCATGAAATCGGGATAAATTTATGAACTGTTCGTACATAAATCCAAATAAAATTTATTTCCAATTCGCATCAATCCATACTTTCGAACTTAAAAGTAATCAAATAAAATAAACCAAAATGGAATACTATTTCCATTACCTGGTGAAAGGTTGTATCATGCGTAAAATAAAATGCATATTATGTATATTTTTCGTTATGTACAGTTTTTTCACTAGGGGTGACGCATTAAAGCATTGACTATTAATAAGAAATAACCCAAAAATATCTGGATAAAATTTATTCCGTATATGAAATGATCACTATTTACATAAATTGTAAATTACAGCTATTCATATAAATTTATTCTGTTGTCAGGAAGCGATGGACTGAAAGAACCCGCAGTATTGTATAGTTTAAGATTTTATGTCAGAGCATCGTTTAGTTTTAATTGTCTCAAATATATAATCGAGATAGAAACTTATTGTTTATTTATTATTCTTGAGACTTCCCTACGTACCATTCCCTCGGCGTTTCTTGACCTTTCGCCGGCCGTCGTTAAAGAGCTCAAGGGAATGAATTCTGTATTTTCCATACTGCAGTGTACTTCAATCAACGGTTTCCGGAAACCGAATAAAACGATATTATTCGTTATAAATTACAATATAATGTTCATAAGGATCAAGTAATATGTGGAATAATTTTTGCCTTTGAGGTATTTCGGTTATTCCTTAGAAATAATTAAAATCTTACGATACCCTTATGTGCATACAAAGATTGTGATATTTGATATTATATGTAACATTTAAAACTATGCATCCAATTTACATCCAGATCAACTCATAACCTATTAAACGGAACGGAATTTAGTCAGTCGCAAAGGGCAGAGATTCTTTAGTTAATAAGGATTTGCAATTATTATTGTAGTTCCTAATTTAAAAAAAAAAACAAAATTTCTGAAAAATTCAATCATGTATTTTATTCTGAATAAATAGTGTTTAATTTATGCATACTTTTAATTCATTAATAATTACTTTTCAAAAGTTGAACCATGCTAGAACTATGAATTTCAGAAAATGGACTAATGGAATATTTTCTTTTTTTGATTTATAACATGGCACATTAACTAATTTTCGTCGACATCTAAAAACGCAGATTTATAAGAATTCTTTGATACACACATCATTAATCCTACTTATCACAAGAATTGTCAAAGTTTCCACTTTCTATTGATTCTAGTAAAGTGAGATTACGTTGGCGGTAAATTGAAGAGTTATATAGAGTTACTTATACAATAGACTTTTTCACTTTATTATGTAACATGAATACTTCTTGTGACGCTCCAGACGTTTTTGGATCGATCATATAATCGTTCTCAAAACAACATGCCGTGAGAGATGTAAAGATGTCTGCCAGGATTTTTTTGGAAAGTGGTGTACTTGATTACTTTGAAAGCATTCTTATTTAAATTTACTGAATTACAACCCAAAAGTTAATACAAAAGGATTGTAGCTCCACAATTAAGTTTCCTGCTGACTAACGTATTCGGCAAAGCTTCAAAAGTTTATTGAATTAACAAATATTCTTTATATACATACAACTATAAGCTCCGTAATAAAAACCCTTTTGATTTTTTTATTTTGAAAATTGAATCCCATGTTTTACCCATTTTAGAAGCTCTTATTAATATTTCATAAAAGTAACCTGAGAAAGAGTTATGGAATGTAGTTTATATAACAAGTTAATTCATTTAATATCCTTCCTTTTATCATGGAAAGTGTGTGTGTGTGTGGAAATAAAAGATACTAACAACAATCCGAAAGTAATTTTTTTATATATTAATATATATATAATACATAATATATATATATACATAAACATATAAACTAATAAAGTTATTTTTAATGCGACCCCTAAAGCTGTTTTAAAAATCATTTTGAATTTCGAAAAAAAGTATTAAAATATTATGTTATTAGCTTATTTAACTCTAATATCAGTTCAAACATCATGGGGTATTTAAAAATGGGATCATAAAGTTGAATGTTATACGATGAATATATTTGGTATTTGGTCACTAAACAGACTTTTTTTTTCGGAGCAAAGAATGGGAATCGAATACAAATTATAAAATATACTAACTATGCAGTAATTAACTATACAGTTCTACAAAAACAAGATTTCACGTTAAAATTTTTAATGAGGTTACATAACTAAATAAATTAAATAATTTTTCCATTATCAGCACATTTTATTTCCCAGTAAGTCTTTACCATATAACAATTTCATCCGGCTGTGATATTAATTATGAATGTTCTTAAGGATGTTCCTTTTTTTTCCCGACTGTACAATGCATTGGGAGGAATTATTAAATAAAATGAAAATACCATTTATTGATTGCTTATTAACATTTCAGATAGAACTAACATTCTGTGAACTGTTATGTGAAGGCTTTTTTTGTTGGACGTCGTAATTTTGAACTTCGGTCAAGAGACGAGGGCCACACCTGAGCTAGTCCCTCACTATCCAAACTGCAACCACACGATCAACTGTAGGGCTTAGGGTCTCTTTTGATTTAACATACTTCAACTTTACGACATGGTGGGTTTCTAGAGGCATCAGGGGGCCAATCCACGACTCGACGGAAACAACGCCGGCCGTAAAACTGTGATTGTGACCACTAGGCAACAGAGGCCATCAAAGGAAAGAGGCAAATTTACAGAAAGCTGTTTCATATTTCAGGATAATTACAAAACAGTTTAGAAAATTACTTGTCTAATTAATTAATAATTTTCTTCCTGACCATACCTTGAGTGGTCATAGCCTGGAACCCATATGAAAATTTATCCGTAGGTTCGAGACAAAATTTCACTTACTACCTATTCTGAGGAGCAGAGAGAACTAATTCTAGCTAAATGGGAATTGATCTCAGTTCTCCTTTGAGATAGCTAAAAGATGGGGAATCAATTCAACTGATTTAGTCGTAATTTGATCGTGGCTGAAAATTTTGCGGTTCGGCTTCAATAGATATTGTGCAGCTTCTAGTACGACGCTATCAAAACAAACGCTATTCAAACTATCAAATTTCTAACTCCTCTATACCATAACGCAAAAATGGTGAAATAAGACGATTGTGGCTCCATTGTGAGGAATGGGTAATATGAATAGGGAAAATTGACGAACATCGATTCTTTTCTCATTGAACAAATGCCTGAGTCTGGTCATTTCGTTTTTTTAAAAAAATCATTCACATAACATTTTTAGAGCAATCAAATTTTGATTTCCGCAGAAAATGGCATCCAAATAAATGCTTGCTTATGATAAGGAACCAAATTGGTTTGACACCATTAAGATATAGCAGAACAGAAAGTTAACACCAAATTGCTTTAGCAATATCATCTGTACTTTTTCTTACCCCCTTAAAGTCGAAATGATTTTACTTTTACGGAATAGATATTTCCTTTTTTCCGAGGAGTAAAAGAAGATGGTGACTTATTTCATCCATAAGTAAAGGTAAGAGAAATCGAAATGATAAGACTCATATTTACTTTTTATATACAATTTTTTTGCGATCTGAAGAATTCATTAGACATTTTGTTTCAAAAGCAAAACCTTTTGATCCAGTTGAATGCTGAAGAAAATAACGAGTAATGTGCATTTTATCTCTTTTTGATTTCTTGAAAATATCTTTCATATTAAAGACGAATGAAATATATAATTATTTTTGTATTCTCTCTCTTTACCCCACCCCTACATGAATGCTCGTTCTTCTATATTTTGAAAATTTGAGAGCAACTATAACTCAGGTTAAACAGACGAATCTGTAAGGAATCTAGCTTTAAAAATTTAAGTTCCACGATCGAAAAATATAAAATATAAAATAGGACAACTAAAATACAACACATAAACAAGTTTTTTCTTATAAATAAAATAATTATATTAATATTACTTTTTTGACATGTTTTACTCATCACAGATGAGACATCTAATGTATAAAAATGATGCAAATGTATGTAACGCATGAATAAAAGCAAACCATTTTCAGGATACGTGGTTTTCAAAATAACAAGAAAAGATTAACCTTTTATCCGAGTTTATAGGACATGGTAGTTTGAAATATTATAATACCTTAATATTTGTTAAAAAATCAACTCATAATATTTCCAATTTAAAGAGACATTTCTTTAACAGATGATTTTATGCGTGTTTTTGCTATGATATTACCGATTTTGAACCACAATCCAATGAAGAATAACATGCATGTCATACTGTATTGCATCCTTAAATTTCTAACCGGTTTTGTGATAATTTTGAGACCTAAATGTTTGAAATGCATAGTTAGTGGTTACGCTACAACATAGTTAGTGCACGTTACGCTAAAATCAATTCGTGATTTGGAACCATAGTCACGTTGAGAACGACACATAAGATGACATCACATTCTCTACATCCACATCTCGCCAAAATGGGAGTATGGACTAGGACAGATTAAAGCAATTTAAGTATTTTCGCTTAAAAGGAGCAATGTATAGGTTAATGGTGAGGAGCCATGTACATTTAACTACGATCAAATGGCGATGACAAAATCCGAGCTGAAATACCGCACTTTTAATTTCTACATGATGATAACATGATCGCTTTAACAAGAATCAATAACATCCCATTCACTAGTATTTAATGTATGCGACTCAGATCTTCTTTTTTTATCGCTGAGGAATACGTTATTCCTCCAATCCGAGTGACCCAGAGTACTCTAGTGATCTTACTCCGTTTTCGACCCTTCTTGTCAACTAATTTTTATCTTTTTGCCATTGTTTCAAATATCTAAATTTCATTTACACTTTTTTTAGCACAACATAGTCGTACGTGGTTCTTTTGCCGTTAAACTCCACCATCACTCTCTCACTCCAGTGATGATGTTATGGTAAGTAAGCCTCCATATATAATTCTACAAAACAGATATTGTTGAAAGTGAGTCTGTAAAAGAGACTATTTTTTTCGGAAGCCATTAAACACCCAACTATTGTTCTGCCTATCATCAACTGAAGGTCCAAATGGCAAGAAATAAAGGGAGATAACAGCTGTGTGCATATCTGTTTTAATTATTTTTCTTTTATTTAGTTATTTCGGAGTAGTTTGAAAACTTTGTGAAATAGTTTTTCAATAGATTTAAAACGTCATTTATTTTTCCATTAAAATTCTCGCTTATAAGGGAAATGTCTATTATCTAAGGGCATTACCGTGTGTGTACATTTATTAAGATAAATGTTTATTTTCACTCGCATTTATCACATTGTACAAACCATTTATAAAATTAAAGCTGTCACGTTATCTATAGTCATAAATTACAGTTCAGCAACTGAATCGAAAATAGTTTTTTTTAATTAACATAACTCCGAATTTCAATACAATGTGAGACGTTAAGGGATTGTTTTGGAAAAAAAAAACATTCTAATCAAACTGGTTCAAATATATTATCAATAAAAAATTATCCAGTTATACATCCAAGATTTGCCGTTACGATTTGTAAAAATAAAGGAAAAGAATAAGTTTACTTTTTGAATTTGACTATTTTTTTAACGTTATGATACGATTTCCCTAAAGATTCATGACCGCGACAACCTAATCATTTGGGATCTCGGCTGGCGTTGTTCCCGTCGAGTTGTGGATTCGAATCCTGAGGCCACTAAGGACCGCCGTATTTTGAGGCTGAAGTATGCTAAAAATCACGGTTCCCGCTCCTGAAGTTGGCATGGTGAGGAAGTCTGGAAAGTGGCTAAGTTGTGAGGTATGTCACCAATAGCCCTCGTCTTGTATCTGTGTACGTTTATAATCAATCCCTACAAGAATCAGATTAATAAAACTTTAAATGTGCTATATATCAATTGATGAATACATGTAAATAAAATCAGACAGCCTTTCAATCTGATACATTAAAATAAATAATAATTTTTCCAGTTGATTGTCGTTTATTATTTTATGAACATATTATGAATGAAATTCATAATATGTTTTGTACTTTTCTTTAAAATAGTGAATTATATTGATACTCCTTTGAATATGTTATAGCAAATAAAATGAATTTCCATTAGAAAGAAAAATATTGACACACTAATAATTTCCCAATCTTATACTCTCAATAGCAATTAAGTTAGAATTTTCCATTTTGTTGTTTAAATATTTAATTTCTGCAATTATCATGCCTTTTGTTATTTCTTCTACAGTTGTGAAAAAAATAAAAAAAAGTTTTCTTTTATATTTTCTTCATAAAAAATTAAAATTCAGATTGGCATGTCTAATTATGAATATTGTAATGAATATTTTCTATTATTCTTATCTTTTAATTTGTATAGATATGCAGTCATTATAAATTAGACTAAAATTGCGAGTTAAATGAAGTTTTTGATTACATATTTTGAATTAGCAATAAATTGATGTACTATATAATGTTTCAACATTTAAGAAGAAAAGATTTCAGCACTGCACTTCAATCATAAAACCAATAAAACATTATTTTCCATTTAAACAAAAGACTGTGGATACAATAATAATTACTACGACTGCTGCTATAATTAATTCAA